>SNQJ01S0076722.1:25454-59645 GCA_010110895.2 Picea sitchensis
TTCTATGCATGTTGATATCAGATGATCTGATTGCTATGAAGACTATATGTCTCTAGACAGTAGACGTATGCTACTATGGTGGATGTGTTCCACTGGTTGTGACTATGTGTCACTGATTAAGTAGCCGTGTGCTACTTGGTGTGGTTGTGTACCACTGGATAGTATTTGTGTACTACTATGGATAGACACGGTTGTGTTCTATTGAATGACATTGTTCTGATTGCCATGTAAACTATCAGTAGTGTTGAAAATGACTATTAGCTAGATGGATAGTCAGTGTGCTAGTGGGCAGACATTCTCCAAGCGGAAAATGGTCCAAGACATTTATTCTTCTAGGACATATGTCTGGATTAGAAGAATAGTCCTTGTAACCCATGGCGTGGCTTCCAGCATCTTGTATCACTCTGTGGAGTGAGTGACTTGTTCAGCATCATCCTTGATTACCCAGATGGAGTATGGCTTCGAGAGATGATGCAGTTGATGTTATCAGATGATACCGATAATGATGATGGTGCTCATGATCTAATCATGAGATAGCCTATATGGCTATGATGATGCTACCAGTTGAATGGCATGTTTGTGCTCAAGACCATTGCCTTCAATACCTCCCTAGCTAGGAGGGAGTGTTGATATTATGGTAGTTGCGGGAGGTATTAACCTCCACATGTAACCCTAACAAGAATAGAATATTCCTGGAAGCAAAAAGAAACCCTAAAGCATTGGACATAACCCTAGAAGACAAGTCGACTAAAAGAAATATTTAATATTAAGTGTTTAGCCTCAAGAATGAGAAGTCGGCCCAAACAACTCAGGAGAAACAATATAAATACAGGACGTTAGAGCTCATTTTGATGACACGGGTCACAACTACAGATGTGAAGAAGTGCACACTGCAGAAACTGGGTAAGTGCGCAAGTCTGGGGAGTAGCTGCAGCTACAGCTACTGCAACCTGTATTCTTGGTTTAGGCTTGGACTTTCTATGGGTTATGGTTTGGACTTTCTGCCTTGTGTGCTAGCTCTAGAGAGAGGTATGCTACATTGATTGGATATTAGGCCTACAGTTTGCTTCCAAAATTATTCTCTATCAAGGTTAAGGTGATCGGGGGTGGCTTCGGCCTATGGTTGGGTGACAATATTGCTATATTGTCTATGGTTAAACAAGCACATCTATTATTTCTAACAGTGGTATCAAAAATGTAGATTTTAACCTTTGAGACCATCTTTATACCCAATAAAGATACACTTTTCAGCCTTCTTATCTAGCTTACTCTTGTTTTCCATTGGAATAAGAACATAGGCCTCAGCCAAATACCTTGAGATGTGTGAGAGAAGGTTTCTTACAAGTCCATACCTCTTGTGGAGTCTAGTCATCCAGCGCTGATGAGGGTGATTTGTTGACCAGGTAATATGCAGTACCCACTGCCTCTACCCAGAATTCTTGCCCTAACCTGGCACCACTAAGCATGCACCTTGCTTTTTCCATCAGTGTCCCGTTCATCCTTTCTGCAACTCCATTTTGTTGAGGCATATATGGATTAGTCTTCTGCCTTGCTATACCGCACTTCTTACAAAATTCTTCAAATTCATTCCTGCAGAATTCTCTGCCATTATCTATCCTCAACACCTTAATTCTTTTCTCTGTTTGATTCTTAGCAAGAGCCTTAAACTCTTTAAACCTATCAAAGACTTCAGATTTCTTCCTGAGTAAATATATCCAAGTATTCCTAGAGAAGTCATCTATAAATGAGACATAGTACACAGATTTTCCCAATGATGGAACCGACATAGGTCCAAACACATCACTGTGAACTAGGTGTAAAATTCCTTCTGCCCTCATTGCACCAGAGGAGAATCTTACCTAATTCTACTTCCCATATACACAATGTTCACAGAAATCGAAATCCAGAGAGCAGTTAGGCATACCTTCAACCATACATTTACCATGTAATAGTCGAAGACCCTTTTCTCCGATATGCCCCGGTCTTTGATGCCACAGCATAACCTTTTCTCCAAAGACTGTAGGAGTTCTTTCTTCTTCAACTCCAATATCATGAACAATGGAACTATTACAACCATCACTAATAGTGCTTCCTTGCAGCTTATACAGAGTCCCAAACCGAACTCCCTTCAGCAGCACCATTTCTCCTCGAACCATCCTGCAGGTTTCCTTTTCAAATATTGTTTTTACCCCTACATCGTCCATTTTGCTTACAGAAATCAAATTTCTGGCCAATCTTGGGATGTGCAGAACACCAAGTAGTGTTCTAATCCTTCCATCTATGAGCCTCAACATGACTTTTCCTCAACCTATGATTCTGCTTGTCGAGCCATCACCTAAGAAAACATTACCTCCATACCTCTCATATTCACAGAACCACTCCCTATGGGGAGTCATATGAAAGGATGCACCTGAGTCGACCAACCATGGCTCATGATTTGCATGTGTGCTTGAAGAATCCAAGTACACATCCCCTCCTTCTTCCTTGGAGGTATTTTCTTTTGTAGAAGGAGATTCTTCAGACCCCTTCTTTTTCTCAACTTTGGATCTACAATGCTTCTTGTAGTGCCCTTCTTTTCCACATCTCCAACATACCTTTACAAATTTTCCAGGAGACTTAGATATTCCCTTAGATTAGATCTCCCACTTGAGGACTTAAATCTATTTCTTTCCTGGGAGCGTCCTCTTACAAATAATGCATTTATGCTCTGTCCTTCCATGTTCTTCCATCTCATCTCCTCCGACAACAAGGATGAGACCACTTCATCAAACTTCAAGGCAATTGTATTACTACCTATGGTCACAACCAGACAATCCCACAAGTCTGGTAAAGAGCACAGTAAACTAATACACTTATCTTCATCTGAAATTCTAATCTCAACAGATACTAACTGACTTACCACAATATTGAAGGCATTCAAATGCTCTGCCACCAAGTCTCCATCTATCATCCTCAGGTTATACAGCTTCTTTCTCAGGAATAGTTTATTTACTAAGGACTTAGACTGATAAAACTTCCCCAACTTATCCCATAAATCTTTGGATGTAGCTTCCTCTGACACATTCAGTAATATTGAATCTGAAAGACACAGTCGGATTGTTCTCTTCGCCTTCCAGTCCAACTTTTTCCAGTCATCTGCTGAAGTTCCTATAGGTGCAGTACATGGATCCACCGTGATCCATTGATCTCTGTCCACCAACTGATCTTCCATCTTGAGCTTCCACAGCTCAAAACTTTGCCCATTAAACTTCTCAATCTCCATTTTTGAACTGCTCGCCATTTCTTTTCACTTGAAAAATCAATACCACAGATCTCCCACTATAACAAGGCTTATCACAGTCCCGAGCCGAACCCTTGACCACAAAGGCGTCCCCCTGAAGCCAACAAAGCTTTGATACCAAATGTAGATTTTAACCTTGTACAATATTTTACTACAAACATATTTTCCATAAAAGAACAAAAAAGATACAATGGAAAATTCACACATTACACAGAGATTTTTCCCCTGGAAACCCAAACCGGGAAAACTAGCATATTCTATATTCATTCATAGTGATACGTTGTTTACAATACAATATACATATAGAAGCCAGCGGCATCCAAAACCCTAACCCAATGACCTGGATTAGTCAACAACCCTAATTTCTTAATCAGAAATAGAAAACTATCGGCAAGAACCATGTGCTGAAAAACCGCCCAACAATGGACACGAAAATCTGTTAAGTTTTGAGCTATTATTAGGTTTCTTTTCAATTTACTAGATAACCATACCATAGGTAGGATCACTAGGAGAGACACAATCACAAGATACACAGCATTTATCCTGGGAAACCCTCTTGGGGGAGAAAACCCAGCAAAACTTTCTTAATATAGATAGCCAATATAATGTCAAGACAATAAACCAAAAACACTAGAGAATATCCAACACTGAGCAATGCGCCTCTCTCTTCCATCTCCTCCCAACTGCAGCTCTCCAAACTTGCGCACTTGATGAGTGAATTAGTGAGTAAACAAATGAGGTGCTAGCCTCCTTTATTTATACTGGCTGGCAGGTGCTGGAAAAGTGTCTCTTCATTGGGCAAAGCCGAATTCTCTTCTTAGTGGTTAAAACAGCTTTAATTACGCCTGGGGGCCGACTTCTTAATTAGCATAATATAGTTAGGGTTTCACCAATCCACAAAAGGGGATTTGGTCATTTACAATGCCCGACATGATCAATCCATAAAAGGAGATTGATCTAATTAATAATGACTCAATAATAAATAGAATACAATCTGCAGTTACAATATTTCAACACTCCCCCTTAACAAGGGTATTCGACAACATCATCATGTGAGAGAGAGGGCAGCAACATCAACAACATCTGGAACACTGACTAGCATATCTATAAATCAACAAAAAAAATTCTCATCATCAATATCATCATCCACAACAAGGAGCTGCAATGGCATCTTCATCATCTGCATCAACATGGATTAGTATAACACTAATACATCATCATCATCATTACAGCACGAAGGCTGGAGCAACAACATCTTCACAACACGAAGGCTGGAGCATCAACATCAACATCAGCACTAAGCTGAAAATCTTCAGCACGAAGTTGGCATCACATAAACATCAACACGAAGCTGGAAATCTTCAACACAAGGCTGGCATCTCATCAACATCAGCACGAAGCTGGAAATCTTCAGCACAAGGTTGGTCTCACATCAACATCAGCACGAAGCTAGAAATCTTCAGCACAAGGCTGGCCTCACATCAACATCAGCACGAAGCTGAAAATCTTCAACACAAGTCTTGCATCACATCAACATCAGCACGAAGTTGGAAATCTTCAGGACAAGGCTAGCATCACATCAACATCAGCACGAAGCTAGAAATCTTCAGCACAAGGTTGGCATCACATCAACATCAGCACGAAGCTGGAAATCTTCAACACGAGGCTGGCATCACATCAACATCAGCACGAAGCTGGAAATATTTAACACGAGGCTGGCATCACATCAACATCAACACGAAGCTGGAAATCATCAGCATAAGGCTAGCATCACATGAACATCAGCACGAAGCTGGAAATCTTCAGCACAAGGCTAGCATCAACACTACTCCCCCTTTCGAGGGAGGTCCTTTCGGACTATACCAAGCTTGTCTCAAAAGTGCTCAAACTTTATAAAAGACAGAGGCTTGGTCAACACATCTGCAACCGGCTCATTCGCGCCAACATACTAGAGCTTTATAGCTCCTCTCTACACCAAATCACGAATGAAGTGATACCGGATCTCTATGTGCTTCAACTCGTCATGGAACACACCATCTTTATACAACTCTGGTTATCACATAGTATCACGGTGGCTTCCATCTCCAAATCAAATAGATCTGTCAACAACATCTGAAGCCATATGGCTTCACAACTGGCGGAACATGCTGCAATATATTCTGCTTCTGTCGTGCTGAGAGCAATATTGGATTGCTCCCTACTCTACCATGAAGTAATGGTTGACCCCAAACTGAAACAACATCCTGAAGTGCTCTTTCTATCAGAAACACTTCCAGCTCAATCTGAATCAGTATATCCATACAATATGAAGTCATGATCTCTAGAGACCAAAATCCAACGTACCCTTAAGGTATCTCATCACATGTTTTGCAGCAACAAGGTGAACACGTCTGGGTTCTACCAGAAATCGACTCAAGGTGTTCATAGGAAAACATATATATGTCCTAGTATTCGTCAGATACATCACCGAACCAATAATTTGTCTGTACAGAGTAGTATCAACCAATTCTAACGAGGTATCTACTAGGAGCTTTAACTTCATTTCCATGGGTGTGTACATGGATTTACATTCCAACATGTCAAACCTCTTCATTATTTCAACTGCATACTTCCTTTGGTTAAGGAAGATCTTCTCTGGGCTCTTCCAAACTTCAAGACCTAAGAAATAATGCAATAGGTCTTTCATCAAACTCTGTAGCGAGCTTCTTCTGCAATTTGTGATGAGCTTTTCTTCATCTTGTCAAGAATACATCATTTACATATAGTAGCAACATTACTGGCTCATCATTCATAACCTTGAGGTAAAGGTTAGAATCAGCTTTACTCTTGGTAAAGCCCAAGCTCATTTGGAAACTGTCAATTCTGCCATATCAAGATCTAGGAGCCTGCTTCAACCTGTACAGAGCCTTCTTCAACCTGCAGACCTGAGTCTTTCTGCCTTCAATTTCAAATCAAATTTTCACATTACTTTGTATCAATCTGGTACACTTGCTTAGCTGCAACTCAATCTGCACAATCATGTGCTAGCTCTATGTACTTTCTACAAAGCGCTATCTGTCTCAATGCCTGAGAGTATGTCCTCTCCTCTTTCTGCAATTGTTCCTTCTGGAACTGGGACTCTACACCTGGAGCTTCTCTGAAGCTGAGAATGGCTGCTCCATTCTCACTGTGACTACTGAAATCTGAGAGTAACTCCTCTACTTCATCACGGCAACAACTTCATCTGAAATTGAGAGTGGCTAAATAACTTATACTGAAGGTAGCTCTTCTTCTTTCATCGAGGTAACTATATCTTTTATTGTAGTCATGTCTCCATGACCCAATTAATGTACTGCACCAACTGCCACTCAATTTTAAATATGGGGATTTCTCCCCCTGCATCTCATACTATATATGAATCATGGTTGTTCTGGTTGTCTTCATGAATACTGGAACTATTTCTTCAATTACTGGAGTAAGTGTCTCGTCATAGTCTTCTCCCTCTTGTTGGGAGAATCCTCTAGACACACATCAAGCTTTGTACATCTGCAACATGCTTGATCTGTTAGAACAATCTTGGAAGTCAATACTGACTTCTCTTCTAGTCTCACGAAAAAATCCATATCCTAGTCTTTCTGACTGGCTTCCTTCTCTGACACTGAAACAAGGGAATCTTCCCAGGAGATTTCATATCTCCTAGAAGTTTCTGAGGCTACGATCTAGTCTTCTCATGGCCTCTGTCTCCCAGTCCTGGAAGTTGTCTCTTCATCTAATCCTTTCTGAGATCATGCTTACTCTTGATTTCTTCTAAGTATACAAGGACTTCATCATCTCTTACAAGGTATACTTGGTGTTGAATACCAAGTCTAAATATGAAAAGTTGAGTTAGACTTCAAGTGAATTCTGCTTCTTGTCAAGGTGGCTTCATTATCCTTTGAACAAGTCTACTGTGAGTTCTTATTCTAATGTTCCGTCATCTTTGGAGCCTTCTGCTCCTTACAATCAATCTCCACATGAGATACTCTGGATCTCAAAAATAGCCTCTTCTTCATCTTCTTTGGTACATGAATGTATATGGTCATGCAGATAGTCTTTTTCATGTCTCATCTAATTTGTTGCCTTTTGTACCCTTCACTATAGCTTCATCAGGGTTATCACTTGTGACCTGAAAAAAGGTCAATAAAACAACAGGCAAGAATAATACTCTTTTGATAATACTAATAAAACAATAGCACGAATAATTGTCACAGTAGCTCCTTTAGAGCTATCACTTGTGACCTGACTGAAACAAAGATCAAAAGTAAGAAATTCAATACGAAATGAGATCAACACTCTTCTAGTGTTGTGATCAAACATTCCTCCATGGTGACCTAGAACCAACACAAGAATTTTCTCCTAGAGGAGATGTTAGTTGTATCTGGTAAATGATTACATTAAGCATTTATCTCAATATGTTCACATGCTACCAAGTATAATACTTTTCAAACACTGCTACTTCAACTATAGTGCTTACTTGTAATGGGGTAGTTATCAACTTGTCACATGCAACTTTGAATCTTATCAACTTAATTAATCAAACCTAGAACCCGAAGTCTTGTTCTCAAGAATGAGTGTGTTGCTTTTCTTCCAAGTCTCCTTCACTGAAGATGACAAGTGCTTTCTTCAACCTGTCTTTTGTACTAAGACAATATGCTATCTTGACAAAAAGTTGGGTTAGAGAATAAACTCTATGATCTCAACTTTAATCAATCTAATACCTTGACTTTAATTTTGACCAAAGGTTAGTATGATGGTCATAGCTTCAACATGCAACCTAGATCAAAATAATGTCATAACAAATAGATGCATATCAGAATAATCAAACTAGGCTTGCATTATTCCTATGAATGTGTTGGATCTGAGATCCTTTTGGATCTATGGCAAGAGATCCCTTCTCTTGCAAATACCCTTTAAATCTTAACAATTTAAACATATGTGAGTACATACCTCTGATATTATTTGCAGGTAGTGGCACCATCGGGTAGCAGCGGTAATAATTACCAACCCTTTAAAAATTTCAAGGGTGACCACAACTGGTACTCCAACTGATACTGCAACTACAATTGATATTGCAACTGATTATGATACTGCAACTGAGGATTTTATGAGGAAACCCTAACTTTTCAGACTTCAAATTTTGAAATTCTAATCCAGGGACTAGATGCACTGGGCTGAGGCAAGTTTGCTCGAGCTGTTAGATTTCAAAAATTTCAAGTTTTGCCCCTTGAAACTTGACCTACGGAAATCCAGACTGGTACTTCTGGTATTGGTTTTGGTTTCCTGGTACCAGTCAAAACTAGGGTTTGATTTTCCGGAGGTTCTATCCACTGAAAAGGTGCGCTCAAGCTGCCAAAAGATTCACTAGGGTAGGGCACACTTTTCTAGATGGTTTTTAGGCAAAATTTCCTCTCCAACAAAAAGCCATAATTTTCTTGTACGACAACAATAACGTTTTTGCTTATCCAGTGAAAGGTACTCTCTCAGCTTATAGCTATGATACCATGTTAAGTTTTGAGCTATTATTAGGTTTCTTTTCAATTTACTAGATAACCATAGCATAGGTAGGATCACCGAGAGAAACACAATCACAAGATACATAGCATTTATCCTAGGAAACCCTCATGGGGGAGAAAACCCAACAAAACTTCCTTAAAATAGATAGCCAATACAATGCCAAGACAATAAACCAAAAACACTAGAGAATATCCAACACTGAGCAATGTGCCTCTCTCTTCCTTCTTCTCCCAACTACAGCTCTCCAAACTTGTGCACTTGATGAGTGAATGAGCGAGTGAACAAATGAGGCGCTAGCCTCCTTTACTTACATTGGCTGGCAGTTGCTGGAAAGGTGTCTCTTCATTGGGCAAGGTCGACTTCTCTTCTTAGTGGTTAAAACCACTTAAATTAGGCCTGGGGGCCGACTTCTTAATTAGCATAATATATTTAGGGTTTGATCAATCCACAAAAGGGGATTTGGTCATTTACAATGCCCGACATGCTCAATCCACAAAAGGGGATTGATCTAATTAATAATGAATCAATAATAAATAGAATACTCTTTGCAGTTACAATATTTCAACAAAATCGAGGCAAAAATGCGACATGTTTCTCGAGGCAAAAAAAAATTCTTAGGGGCACTTCCCCCGAACCCCTGCGTAGGGGGGCTATCGCCCCCCTCAAACCCCCTTGCACGCCCGACGCAATGTAGCAGACACTAGAGCTAGTCATGCAAAGAATATAACACATACCCAACAATTTTGTGGTTGGGTCAGGCTTTGTCCAACCTACAACTTGCGCTATAACAGTATGTACACCCTTGAAATTTGTGCAATGGTCCAAGTTACAAGTCACATCACATGTGTGTAAAGGTGTGAACAAGGTCAAACAAGTTCTCATAGTGGAGCGCATCGTCTAGTAGCCTAGTGAGGTGTGTGATGAGGTGGAAATTATGATGTGGAAGGCCAAAAACCTAGGGCGCATGGATAAGAAGCCTCTAGTCAAACATGACGACCAAATAAATCCTCGAAACTTGGGTCAACATGAAAAGGTTATATTGTGTGAACAAGGATATTATTCAGGCTAGGGAGAATTGGTTTTGTGTCATGTGTATTGTCCCAAGATGTGTGCCAAAAAGGGGAAGTACTAACTTAGTTGTGTACCCCATGGAAATAAGATTATGTTCCCTAGTGAATTTAGGAATAAAACTTAAGGAAATGGGCCTTAATGGAGAATTATAACATTTGTGGATTAATAGGCTAGTGTATTACTTCAATACATGTCAAAAGGGGAAGTACCTAGTCTCATGTGTACCACAAGGACTTTAAGATACAACTCTTAGTGACCAATTAGAAAGTGAAACTTGGAAAAAAGCTCTCAGTGAAGAATTAGAACAATAAAGTGATAATAAACCCATACCTAGGCACTCAACCTAAGGTTAAGGATTTTAAATTTTAATTAAAATATCCAAAACAAATTAGGTGTGTTCACACTGGAAAAAGTGAAAATATAAGAATTGAGTAGTTGTTATAAGGTAAGACTTGGGGATTTTAAGCTAATTATGCCATGCACCTCCTAGGAGATGGAATGAAGTGGAAAGTAGGTGTTAATGTGGATTTTTCTAATGGAAAAGGTAGAAAATGTGATGTGATACACAAATCACCTAGGAAAAATGGTGAAAATGTAAGGGTGAAGTCGATTTCACCTAGGCAAGGAGTGAATAGGTGTCAAGATAAACAAGTTACCTAGGTGAAATGATGAGATGTGATGAAATATGGATGAAATCAGGAAAACTAGGCAAGTGCACAACCATGCTAGAGGATATGCAACATAAAGTGAAGGTGACTAGAACATGACCATGTAGTGTCCATGATACACCACTGAAGCAACCTCCAACATCCCAACCTTTTGAAGGCTAGAATCACACCACCAATCTACACAAGACCATTTACCACTCATGTAAACATGAGGGGTAACAAGTAGATCATACTGAACATCCCTCTCCACCAAAAAGGTCCAAGCATAAAGGGCCAAGCTTCTATTGAGAAATCAAACTACGAGTCGCATTGGTTCAAAATCAACAAGTGGATAAATCATGAATGGGACTATATGCTCTCAGGATTTGTTGCGTCGAGAATAAACATGTCACTAATATAGAGGATTAACCACCAAAGTGCCTCTTTCATACTTGATTCAATTAGCTAAGGGGATGTGGGAAATGGATCTTGCAAACTACATTGGCTCTTAATAGCTTCAATCTTTCTTGCACCAAAGAGAGCTTCAATGGCATCCATACGACCTCCATCCATACAGTCGTCATACAACCATGTTATTCATTGTTGCATCTTTCATTAAATAGCATATGAGTCTCACACATGTATCTTCCTCCATCATGGTTAATAGAACTCTCCCATCCAATATTTCTAGCATGTCATTTTTTAAACTCAATTTGCTAAGTTTAAACTTAAAGTATCTAGGAATATTGGGAAACTAAATAATAAAAGGAGTCTCAATTGATTCTTATGAGAAAATATATATAACTTCACTTTCGTTTTTACAATTTCACCTACTCTATTGAACTAACATTAGTGCACATCATACACCACAATTGATGGAAGCACATATCTGCCCTTTTGTTTATTTAATAAATGATAGAAAACTTAAGGTTGCTCCTCTCCAAACAAACCTAGCCTCTCAAAGTGCTTTCCCTACAATAGAGTTAAGTTTAACTTTATCACCACTAAAAATGATACAATATAAGAATTAGTGGTTATATATCAAAAGCTATTAACGTCAAATGCATTCCCTTAAATTTCCATTCCATTCATGCAAAATAAACTGGTAAATCATGAGTATTGCAGAACCATTAATCAGGAACCTATACCCTCACCCTCTTCTAGAGTATGTAATTTCCACAAATGTTGATATGTTTACGAACATATTCTTGTTCCTTTCACCTATTTTGGTATTTGGATGTTAATAAATTTCAAACTTATTCTTGTCCCTTTGACCTATTTTGGTCTTTGAACATGAATAAAATTTCAATTTCAATTTTTTTGTTGATGTGAACTTTAGTTACCAAAGATGAGATCACTGAGTGACTGACCTGATGTTTGTGAGTGGGTTTGTTGCTAAAAGTCATGATAATAAGTAGCCTTGGCAGTTCTCAATCTGTAAGTGCTCCAACGGCCATGGTCTCTTTCTTTGGAATGCTTTGCTTTTAATCATTCTAGGTCACTAAAATAGCATTTTCTTTTACCTTTCTTTTGTGTAAGAATAATAATGAGAAATATATTGTCTCAAACAAAGGCTCAATTATATCTTTCTGCCTTTGTTTATATGCAGATTGACAAACTCAGTCCATATTGCATAAACATGTCCTCTTGCCAGTTCTGTGTTTCGATTATCTTCATTCATGGCCAATTCATATATTTTCCTTCTCAACAAAAGAAAAAGGCAGAAGTAATGACTTTTTGCAAGAAAAACTGAAACTTACGCTCGCATTCTTGAAGGACTTGTTCCTCCAGTACCACCAACAACAGAAATACTTTTTATCTTCACATCAGATGTGAATCTGAAATGCACCATACCAAACTACTTAGAGAATACAATAGTTTTACAGACTTATCAGAAACATAAACTAAAAAGCTTTTATATCACAAATTCGATACCTCGAAAATATTGATAAGCCAAAAACCTGAAATGCAAATAGAACTTTATGAAAGACCTTGATTCACTTAAACATATACAAATGGACTTCATGTGGTACAGTGGCTAAACTTCTTTAGAAAAATTAAGAGAGAAAAGGAATCAGGGCACCTGTAAATCTGAAAATATGTTTCATGAAGAGAGCAATAATGATACACCTTAAAACTGAAGCATATAATAAAGTTCGCTAGTTGGTTAGTTCTCTTCTTTAAGCTCAGACATATATAAACTAATCGGGCTTGTATATGCCTTCAAAATGACTCTNGCCTTGGCAGTTCTCAATCTGTAAGTGCTCCAACGGCCATGGTCTCTTTCTTTGGAATGCTTTGCTTTTAATCATTCTAGGTCACTAAAATAGCATTTTCTTTTACCTTTCTTTTGTGTAAGAATAATAATGAGAAATATATTGTCTCAAACAAAGGCTCAATTATATCTTTCTGCCTTTGTTTATATGCAGATTGACAAACTCAGTCCATATTGCATAAACATGTCCTCTTGCCAGTTCTGTGTTTCGATTATCTTCATTCATGGCCAATTCATATATTTTCCTTCTCAACAAAAGAAAAAGGCAGAAGTAATGACTTTTTGCAAGAAAAACTGAAACTTACGCTCGCATTCTTGAAGGACTTGTTCCTCCAGTACCACCAACAACAGAAATACTTTTTATCTTCACATCAGATGTGAATCTGAAATGCACCATACCAAACTACTTAGAGAATACAATAGTTTTACAGACTTATCAGAAACATAAACTAAAAAGCTTTTATATCACAAATTCGATACCTCGAAAATATTGATAAGCCAAAAACCTGAAATGCAAATAGAACTTTATGAAAGACCTTGATTCACTTAAACATATACAAATGGACTTCATGTGGTACAGTGGCTAAACTTCTTTAGAAAAATTAAGAGAGAAAAGGAATCAGGGCACCTGTAAATCTGAAAATATGTTTCATGAAGAGAGCAATAATGATACACCTTAAAACTGAAGCATATAATAAAGTTCGCTAGTTGGTTAGTTCTCTTCTTTAAGCTCAGACATATATAAACTAATCGGGCTTGTATATGCCTTCAAAATGACTCTCAAAGCAATAAAATAGAACCCATTTTTAAATTCCATCATTCCAAGGCAAGCATTAAGACTGTGTTATCACCTGTAAATTCTTACCTGCAAAACTGGGAAGAGTCCAGATAACTCCTAGGTATACAGCAAAATGTCACCTCACTCTAAAATCTAAACCTGTCTTACTTTGGATCGGTATTTTGTGACAACCAAATCTGGCTCACCAATTAAATATCCAAAATATTTGGAATATAATGTAGAAATCCATGTGGATAAAAATATAAATAATAAATGTATGAGTAATAGATGAATAGTTAGATGATTACAAATGAGAATGAGGGCTGTATATATACCCACGTAGAGGTGCCCTTTCCTAAGAGACATGACCTTTCATTAGGAAGGTGACTCTTCATTACATATTAGTTATTGATTATTAATTATTGTTAATATTTGATTATATATATTTTTGTTTATTACATTGCCTCCTCCTTTTGAAATGCTTTGTCCTCAAAGCATAATTATGGAAGGGCTTTCTGTCTTGCTCTGGCTTGTGTTGTATTCGCATACTTCTCAGTTCTTGATGTTGTTATGGTGGATGACACAAGACAATACAAACTTCTAAGTGTTGAGCAGAATTAACGAACTATAAAAGGACCTGACCATCTGTAATGTCCCCATTTATGGATACCGCTGCTTTACAGTTGGAGGCAACCTTATTGATTTATGTCAGGCTGGTCAGAGGGGTCAATGAAGGTTAACAAGGGGCTCGGGCGAATTGGAGGAGTTATATGAGGCCCAACCCAATCCATTCACCTTATTTCATCATCGGGATCTTAGTCACCGGGTTCAACGAATTTCAACCATTAAATTCAAAATTCGCCGATTTTCATTGTAATCCAAAAACAATCGTTTAAATTCGCCGAACTTCTAGGTGAACTCAAATCCGTACACGAAAATGAAAAAAATACCCTAAATCCGCTGAAATTCGGCTAGGGTTCGATTATGTTCAACTAGCTCATGGTTAAATTTAAAAAAAAACAACAAAATTCTGTTGTCACCTGCGTCCCGTACATACACTCCATCATTTTGATTTGTAAATCGTCGTTTGAATTTGGCTTTCAGACTTAGATGTTCATTAACCCACGACCAGAATCTTGGACATCGCTCGGATGCCCCATTTCCTTCTCTGAGTGAATGTCGGGATATGTTCCTTGTACTCTCAATTGCACATCACCTGGATGCCCCGTTTCTTTTTCTATGAGTGAATTCCTGGATATGTTCGTTGTTCTCGGTCTGTCCTTTCAACAAATTTCATGCGATATATAATTTTCAAAGGGGTGTGTGTCATATTTGTGCTTGGTGTTTAGGCTCATAACATTTATTGAGAAGTGTTGTTGTCTTTCTTTGTCAGTCTTTTTTATATTGTTTTCAAATTTCCATATATGTTAGTATATCATAAGATATCCGATTCTCTTTCCACTTTCCATCTTCCAAATATTGCTCATGGAATGTCAATTGATTTGTGTGTCTCACTGACAACTTATAAGACAATCATGCTCTGTGTACCAAAAGGACCTTGCATGAAAACAACCATCCACTTATATTTAAAGAGCATTACATTAAAATAATAGACATTCGGAACATGCACAACAAAAACTGTAGGAACTCTCTTACCAAACAACATTGATAGTTAACTAATTAAACTCTCATACGTGTTTAATGAGTAATGAATTTTATTATATATATTTTTTAATTTTCAAATTTTGTACTATGCCGAATTTTATTCCCAAAGTTTTCACAATCGAATTTTTGTCGAACTTCAAAGTCGCCGAACTCGAACACAAACACGAACCAGGTGACTAAGATCAGGATCACTTCCGCACGGCTCGTTCTTGGTTTCGTGGCATTCCGACAATTCCCGTAAATTAAGGGTATTATTAATTAAATGCACTAAAGGTGTTATTTGGGTCATATTGTTGGAGGTAGCACCTTCGTGTAATAGTTCGTTGGAATCGAGACAAAAATATCTAAAGGTTGGGATGATGAGAAAGGCACTTTCGACGTCCGGGAATGACTTACAAGCCAAGTAATCACTTTCCGGCATTAAAAAGGTAAATTATTAATTACTTAAACATTAAAAAATAATTTTTAATGTTAAAATGAAAATTAAAGGGGAAATAAGGACTAGGTTTGATTTGGTCAAAAAGGGGAAAGATCTAGAAGACTAGGAAGAAGAAAATAAGGAAGGGTAGTGCTTCACTTTGGATCATATTTTGGATTGATCTCTTTGGAGTGCTCTTGGAGCCAAGGTTTTCATTAGGGTTTTGGAAAAACCCTTCCATTGTAGTTTAGTTTCGATGGTGCAAGATCCACCCTAGCTAGACAAAGAAGGAGGATTCATTCAGAATCTTCACTTGAGCTTCATCTTACGAATTGGCATCATCTTGAAGAGGGTTTGGAGGTTGGAATTAGTCCTTCTGCAGTTTATAGGAGGAAGCTCCATCTATTGAGGAGGTCGTGGCACCATTCAAGTTTTTGCTTGTTATTGTGTGTTTTTCATTTATGTAATGCAGTTGCCTTGGCAGCCATTAGAGACTTGTGTTATGGATTCCATTCATAAATAAAATGTCATGGTGACCTTTCCATTTCATGTGTACTGGTAATAATTGTTATGTGTTTGACGAAAGCATTTTATGAGAATGAATGCAAAATATTTGTGGAAAAATAACCTAATTTCATACATATTCATAACATCCCTGCCTAGCTATATTGGGGATATTAAAATGGTATCAGAGTTGGTGATCTTGTCAGCCTGTGAATATTCTCGTCATTGTTACTTAGGTGAATCCCCTTTGAAAGAGGTCAAGTTATTCTCACAAGGAACGAGCTATGGAGTATAGAGGTCGAGTTGATGTGAGAAGCGAATACCTTTGAAAGAGAAATCGAATTTTGGAACAAGTCTATCATCCAGAAGGCCAATTTCATTTGTTTGCAAGATCGTGGAGCTAGCTTAGAGGTTGACTTATCTCTGTGTGCATAACTGATTTGTCTATTCCCGAAGCCGTGGGAAATCTTGGTAATTTGTGAGGTCGAGAGGGTTTATTGAAGGCCCGATCTTATTCAAAACAAAACCGAGAGGGCCCGTGTGGATTTCTTGGAAGATAGAGGAGGTTGCGAGTTTGACAAGGTCGTGGGTGCTCTAGAGGAGAGCCAATCCATTTCTTTGCAAGGTTGTTTGAGGAAGAGAAGTCGTGATAGCTTGTTGCAGGGGTCGAGAGCCTTTGGAGGCACGTCGTGGGTCTCCACGAAGGACGATTTCCCCCCTGCTATATGACCATGAGCGTAGAGGAGACCGTGGGATGAGAGCAGAGGGTCGCGTGCCCATTTGTGGAGGATGTTGGGTTTGTTTGGAGGGCTCGATCCACTCAACAACAGAACTGTGAGGTCCGATGGGTATCCCGGGAGGCCGCGGGTCCATCTAAGGGAGTCGTCTCCAATTTTGAGGAGGGTCGAGCCTCTTCCTTGATAGATTCGTGAGGCTAAGAGAGTCGATAGACAATTGGAAGGGTCGATCCACCTTGGTAGAGGGGTTCTGCAGAAGATTCAGCCAGTAGAAGTTGTATTGCTATTGTAATCGGGTTTCCATCCATGCCTATGTTGTCTCTTCTATTTCCGTGAGTATTTTGTATACAAGCAATATGTTTGACAAAATATCTATGGTTAAAACACATGCAAATTGTTTGTGAAAAGTTGCCAATCAAATTATAACATAAAAAAACATATGACATGCTAAGTGTTTGACCAAAACACACAGCCAGAAACTACCAAATTACTACAGCTTTGTAACAACCATGTTGCAATTGCTTAAGAAGGTAAATCCGAAACGTTTGGTTGAACTTTTGAGGAAGCTAGAGGCAAATAAATACATGCCTCACTACTAGGAGTATCTAACATTGAGTGAGGAGATTCGTGCATCTTTTCCCTTTAAAAACTATTACACCCTCTGGTACAGAAGCTGGACCAAGGATTTGGACGAGGATTATTTCAAAAGCACAAGGCAGAAAGTGAAGAAGGATGAGCATGAAGGACAGGTGGAGGAGCATGCATCTAGACATAAGGAGGATGTGTGCATAGAGGAAGACCAAACAACAACCTATGATACATCATCAAAAATAATCAATAACACCGGTGACACTAGTGTGCTAGATAGAGAAGATGAGGATGCAACATATTGTCCTACTTTTGATGACCATGAGGAAATACTCCAATCAACCGATGTTGAAGAGCCAATATCTTTCCCTCTGTATGATGTTGATGATGACATGGATTCAACACCTCAATTTACTGCACATTCAAAAGAACACCAAAATTAAGGAAATTCGTTTTCCAATCCTTGGACAGTTTCTGTGACATTCTGATATCAAAGAAATTGAAAAACAAAATATCTATTCTTGTGCCAATAGAAATTAATTGCACAAGCATTACACTTGATTAACAACCCATACCATTCTTTTATTGGAAAAATATTTTTCCGTACTACATCTGTACTAGTCGTACAATCTGTTGTCAGTGACAACCATACCCCATCGTACCAGCCACCGCTATTTTTTGTCTGTCGTATTCTTCCTGCCATACATCCGCTGCATTGTTTTGCCGCCGTACAATCAATTCACTATCTCTCTATACAGTCACTGCAATTGTGTCGTACAATTCATCATTGACATCCGTACATAGTCGTAGTCATATCCATACAGCAGCAGCCATCAATTAATCGCGCCATCAATCCGTAAAGTGTTGCAGTACCATCTATACCACTGCGTCCGTACGAAGGTGATTATCCGTACATTTGTGGGTCATGATCGTTAATAAAATAAAATCAAAACAATTTCGATCCATACAATCTGAAATTGAATGCAGAACCATCTTACGATTCTCATTAGAGCTCTCATAAAGCTTGCATAGAGATGCCCACATCTCAAATGCATAAGCTTTCGCACTGCATCACATATCGTCCTCTTTGCCTTGTTGTTCCTCTTCCTTAACTCTGCTAACAAGATGGGAGCAGTAGTAGCGTGAACAGGAACAACTGCCTGAACTATATCCCATAGTTCGAGGTCCTCCAAGACAAAGACGATCCTGGCCTTCCAAGGCAACCAGTTGCTAGCTCCAACGAGCCTGTCCTCCACACGCATCTAAGATGCTGACATTACTACCAACTGCACTCAAACTGATGCTCCAACTGCAAAGGAACGTTGCCTCACTCCTGTTAACACAGGTGTGAAAAGAGGCAAACGAACACCGACCTCACTCCTAGCAATATAGGTGTGAAAAGAGGTCGTGAAAAATCAGCCTCACTCCTACCATCTAGGTGTGAAAAGAGACTAACGAAAATGTTCACAAACTGCTCTATAACCCTCTACAAAATTCTGCCAACAAGCTGCCACTAAACTCCTAGCAATATAGGTGTGAAAAGAGGTCGTGAAAAATCAGCCTCACTCCTACCAGGTAGGTGTGAAAAGAGACTAACAAAAATGTTCACAAACTGCTCTACAACCCTCTACAAAATTCTGCCAACAAGCTGCCACTAAACTCTGTCAATGGTTGTCCACAAAATTTCCGTTCCTAGAAGTACACAGTTGGACTCATTCTTGAAGAAAATGACCTTGAAAAATTCATAAAAGAAAATGTATCGGAACCCGAAGAAGATGCAACCAAAGAGAAGTACAAAAAGGATATGATTAAGGCTAAAAGGATAATTGCAGACTCTATTAAAGACCATTTGATCCCTCAAGTGTCTTCTAAGAATACTCCAAAAGACATGTTTGATGCCCTAACCAGAATGTATGAAGGAAAGAACATCAACCGGAAGATGTACTTGAGAACCCAACTCAAGAATACAAAATGCAAAAAGGAGAAACAGTTCAAGACTATGTCTCTAGGGTTTCTCAATTCAAGGAACAGGGAGAGGCAATTAGAGACAACTTAGATGAAGATGAACTCGTGATGACAACTCTTAATGGTCTCACAAGACCTTGGGATGCCTTCATCCAAACTATTTGTGCAAGAAAAGAGAAACTCCAATTTGACAGTTTATGGGAAGAATGTGTTCAAGAAGAAGCAAGAGTGGCCAACCGAGAAGTTGTCCTATTAAGAGATGAAGATCAAGCCCTAGTTGCTCATGCTAAGGGTAGAAAAGGAAAGTCTCATTTTCAAAAGGAGACCCACTTTCATAAAGAACCTCACTCTCCAAAGAGATTTCAGAAGTATCATTGTTGATTTTTCAATAGTCAAGGTTAAGCATGAAATTCATTCCATTTTTAGCATTTAACCATAACCATAAATGATGCAGCCCTAGTGGAAAAACTCGGCAACGGCAAAAACTCGGCAAGGGTCCTGTAAACATCGGCTCGAAAAAAATCGGCGAAAAAATCGGAAAAAAACGGAAAAACTCGGCAAACATTAAAAAATACATAATTTAATCATTTTTTTTCAAAATTTTAAACATTTTTCAATATATAAAGCAACAACAACATCATATAAACAAATAGGCACATAAATACAGAGAAAGAACCGATATATATTATATAGTGGATGCCAAACAAAAACCGATACATCAAAGTCATTACTGAAAGTCTAAAATCAATACAAAATGACATCAATGATCATATATATAAATGTATATGTCCAAAAACTAGCAACTAGCTATATGGTATCAAATTATCAATGCCCTCTCCCCTTTTACGGGATAAAATCGGGGTTGTTTACCCGGTGTGAACTAAATGAGGAGAAGGTTACAGTGGGACATCAATCTTTGGATGGAGTGGGACTAGTAACTCCAATATGTGTAGAAAGTGGTGTTCCACTTTCAACTAGCTCATCATCCTCCTTGGTGTATGGATGAATCTCCTCCCTCCTCTTCCTCCTCTTCCTCCTTTTTTTTTTTTTTTTTTTTTTTTTTGTTGTTGTTGTTGTTGCTCTTGGTCCCCTTCCTCTAACCATGCAGGGTCCTCATCCAAGAGAGGCACCTCAATCTCCACTCTCCACTTAGACAATATATCAATATTGTCCAAAGAAATGGCATCCATTTTTGGCTCTTTCTCTATCTGCCTCATCCAAAGTCGAATTCAATTGAATTTTACAAAGTCATTAAGACGTGGGAATACCAACCTGTAAGAGGGTCATAAAAGGCTTGATAAGTGTTGAGGGTTATAAATTTAAATTACAATAAATGTAATTGACTAATTGCTTTGTTAAAGTTCGAACTTCTTACCTGTTGCGTCTTTTGGAATGTATTTTGTCAAAGATACTCCAATTGCGCTCACAACATGAAGAACCCTGAGGTTTAGTAAGGTATTCCTATTGCTTTTGTTGGTGCTTTTTATTGCCATAGTTCCTCCACCAAACATCTACAATAAATAGAAGAACACATTAAAGAAGTTTTAAAGAGTTTTAAAAGTTTTAAACAATGATCATAATCAACTTTCAAATAAAATTTAAATTTTGAAATTTAAAATACATAATTGAATTTTATAAATCTAATGACTTACATGGCATCAAAGTGGTCCTTAGCATGATTGCATCTTCAAAGCCAAATAATCCAGTACATTCTCTATACATCTCTATCTGGCGATTTATTTCATCGCGAATGTTAGCATCGGGTACCATCCTCAGAAGACAAGTAAAGAGGCCATCCATCACCTCATCATCAAAGTCAAAGTTGCATTTGTAGGAAAATGTGGGGTTGAGGAAAATTTTTGTTGCATGAATGGGTCGATGAGGCATTCTGGTCCACCTACTATCAATCAAATCCCATATCATCATCTGTCTGTTGAACCCAGGGTTACCCTTTCCCTCATAATAAGCTGGGATAGATTCTTTGGCCTTATCCATGGCCTCATACAAATAGCCCATTACGGGCTTATTGCCCATCAACCAATCTCAAAACCTTGCAAAAGGTTCATTAGCCGAGCACACCTCTGCTACTCCTTCCCAGAAGGAGTCACTGTGCACCAATTTAGCAATGGCTCTACCATCCTCGCCTGCTATATCTACAATCAGCCACTCACGAGAAACAAACATTTGCTTCAACTCATGCTGACATTGAAGCAAAGGCCGGGAGTGAGGAAGTGTGTCTAAAGCGATGTATTTGCACCCGGACGTCATAACTCCTATATCATTGGTGTATGTTCTCCTTGAGGTTGAGAACAAAAGCATGGTTATATATGTACTTAGGGATGCTCGTCGCCTGATCAATCACCTCCTTAACGAAGGGAATTTTCCCCACATCCTCAAGCTTCAAATCAATGCGATTATTGCAGCGATGTTGCCGTCCTAATGCACTGACTATTAGGCACAGTCCACTCGCAAATTATTGCCCTCGGAGACACAATGTCTCCTAGCTCCACGCCCTGCTTGTCCTTGTGGGGAATTTCTTGATCTAGGTTTACTTCTAGGGAAGCCAAAGGGGTAGTCCCTAAGTTGCTAAGAAGTTGATTTTAAGTCAAAGTGTCTAGGAGTTAATTTTAATTTATTCACAGACCAAGGGGGAAACTAGCCTATAATGATCAAACAACAATGCAGGATGCAAATCTGCACTATATGACAGTCAACCCTTTTCCTAAAATAGCTAGACCAGTGCCTACTGTTGGGAAAATGGAGTCGACTAAGGCAAGAGGTGGTTAAAGAACGCCAGTATAACAAGTAAATCAAACCAATCACCTCAAACCACAAGCTGCAAAGAATCACAAAAAAATTCTAAGTATTTACAAGTGTTCACAGCATATACATGAGATACATAAATATACAAATCAGATACAGGATGTAGTGGGTTCTGGAGATATACAACTTAAATGCAAAGATGCATCAATGTAATCGAGATATACGAGATATAATTAGATTATAAAGCATCCAATAATCCAAGGTAGTGGTGCCTCCCAGGATACTCACTACTTATTACACACCACAATGGCAGTTAAACAAGATATTCAGCAAGTGGTTCATTGCTCATGTACACACAAAGAAGGAGATGGGGCATATAGTTTGCAAATAGGTGAAACAATGAAATACTTCACAATTGTGTTTGCCTACACATACATCTAATTTCCCCAAACATACAAGAGTTAACATTAGATGTTCTTGTTAAAATATTTTCAGATCCCCCTAACTATGTGTGTCTCAACTCCCTTATTACTGAAATAAGCGCCCGGTTAAACCAAGATCTGGGCTTTTACTGACCCTAGCTTCCAAGATTGACCCGTCACTTCACCTGGCTAGGGTGAGTGAGAGGATCCCCATGTGGGAATCAGGGTTGTCCTTCCCCAAAGGCAGCCCCTCTGCTTGGTTTTAGATGCGTAGAAGCAGGTTAATGAAACCCTAAAATGTTGCTAAGTATTCTTAGGACCCACAATTGGGTCTTTAGATGTGTTGGGTTCGTTTTAGATAAGTTTTAGATGTTGATTTTATCTTTTTTAAGCGATGGCCATTGAGCGTAATGTGGTAATGTTGCTCGTATGCTTGCGAGATGTAGATCATCATTAATATATCGGAATGTAAGTGAAGTGTTGCACCATATTACACCATCACATATGAATCATCCAACAAGTAATACTGAATATAGAAGAGGTGAAACGTGAGCACTCGCAGAATGTAATCAATTTACAATTAACATAACAGAATAAGATGGAATTAGTGCACAAGGTTATACCATTAACTTATCATCAACATGTAGAGAAATATCCAAGTTATAGCATAATGATTTAAACCATTAGATAAACATCACATGAGAGAATGTTTAAAAGATATTATGTGTGTACCATGAACCATAAACCATGTAATGATGTTTGGCAAGAGCAATGAAAAGATTAAATTTTAAAGGCACTTATAAGATTTAAACCATCCAAACTAGCATCTCATGAAGGTTGTGTATAAGATCATGAAGAATTAAACCATCTACCAATGATGTGATATGCTAGCAACAAGTAGAAGATTAAAATACATAAGAGCACTAGATGTAGAACCATCATATGTGTTAGTTTAAGAGTTGCTTGCAAATGTTAAGATGTATGAGAGCTTAATGAATTGAGAGGTTTAGAACACAAACATAAATGTTAAGCTACCAACACCAAACATTTAATAAGATTATCATGTGCATCTAAGGTGTGTGCAAACTAAACCATAAGCAAATGTGGTAAACTAAATACCCAACCTTGTGTGTCGTAATGCTGACCCGGGGTATCAATAAGGCGTGGCCTAAAAAGACATAGGCCGTGAGCAAGGTGCAAGGTGGAAACCCGTGGGCTCCAACTAGACAACCAGTAGTGAGCAAGGTGTGGTGCATGAAGTTCAGGCCACAGGGTGGGATTTACAAAACAAAATGTGGGTGAAGGAAATGAATAGAGTGTAGGCAAAATGGTGCCAAAGCATTGAGTAGTTAGAAGATATCCAATATTAGTATGTTACCTACTCTTCATCACCACAAACCATGACAGCCAAAAAGGGAAGTAGACCATGAGCTCAAGGTGTAATATATTTAACTTATGAACAAAACATGAGCATTAGGACGTGTAGTTATGCAACATCAAACTTTGAGCTCAATATACTTATGCAAAATGTGAATAAAATTCATTTTACCAGCATAACTATAACGTGAGTTTTAGAAGCAAGCATTAAATCATGAAATAGGCCGAGAGCATGAACGTTAAACCTTCAAAATCTAAACCATAAATCACATGAGTAAGAGATAGAACATAGGCAGAGCCACGAGGATTTATACCATGAATCTAGCAAGCATTAAACCATCGAAATCATATCATAATGTGTGTGAGATATAAGCATAAATTTGATCAGGGCCTAAGCTATTTCAACCTACAAACATGAGCGTTAAACGATAAGAACCTTTCTCCACAAGTGTTATGTATATTGCGTGCAGAAGAGTCAAGAATAAGACTAGACCGTGAGCAAAATGGAGCACAAAACAACTTAATGGCAAAGTGTGAGATGCTAGAAAAAGGCCATTAGGCCGTGAGCAAATGTGGACCAAGACTCAAAACGTGAGCAGATAAGTGTTTAACATGCAACCATAAACTAGGCCGAGAGCATTTAGGCATAAACACTAATCCAAAACAGTAGTCACAAGCATGCAAAATATACGTTTTAGACCATAATGCCGTGAGCACTTAAACCATAAATCGTAAAAGCATTTGAAACCATGTGAGGGATTACAAACCTTCATTGAATCCAAACCACAAGAAGCTATGAAGTATAGGACAATAAATCCTATACCACAAGTGTTTTATAAATGCAGGGTGTACGTGTGTGTAGACAAGGCTTAGGCCGTTAGCAAAAGGACAAGGACGTGAGGAAGAGAAGGCCTAAACCACAAGGATATGGAAGCCGAATGTGAGCTTAACTTATGTGCCTAATCATGAACCAAACGTGAGTTAATCAAAACAAGTTTAAATCATGCAATTAATCAACTAGGCCGTAAGCATTATAGGTCCATTCCACATCAACACTTCAATAAATCAAAACTATGACCTATGCTTGCAAAAGATGAGCAAGACGTGAGCAAAATGAACACAAAAGTAGATGCTAATCACCATGAAAGATCAAACAGAAAGCATGTAAAGAAGCATCATAGTGATTTACTCACTTAGAGCCAAAGTGATGTGGGGATACTCACCCAAGGTGCAGCTTGCGTTTGGATCAATATCCTTGGGATATCTTTGCACAGGAAAGGGGGGCTTTAAGTCCAATCACTCGGGTGAATCCAGTCCTTAGATCTGGTGAAGGGCCAGTGGCTTACTGCTCAGGTAGAGACTATCTCAACAATATTAATCCAAAAAAGAGAAAAGATTTATTGATTAAGTTACAAATGAACAAATGAATAAGCCAAAACGATTTTGGGGGGTTGGCCTAAAGTGGCTCACCAGGGTATGGGTGGGATTAGTAGTGGCGTACAAGAAAATAAGCAAAATAATTACAGAAACATACAAAATATGTACTAGGGAAATGCTTGAAATGTCCAGCCTATATAAGAGAGTTAAGTGCTGAAATCAAGCTGAGATGAAAACAGAAATGAAATGGACAACAGGAAGAGCTTAGAAGTTTGAGAGAGGGGCAAGGGAGGCTCCTCTTCGAACACTTTCCCAATGATCCTCTTGGGATGACATGCAAATGGTGTGAGCAATGCCAATAAACAATTGTATTGAACAAGTTCAAAACGAAATGCTTACAAATCTTAAACTGTTCAACGACAACACAAGATAACTAGAACACTCTTAGCTATCTCACTCAAATAGAACACTCTTACCCAAGATCTACCACTGAAATGATCACATCAAAAGAAACAAGGCTGCAATATCACCTCATATGTAGATGAAATCTTGAACACTCTAAGACTCCATCATAGTCCTCCGAAGCTTTTCTTCTATTAATGAAAAACAAGAGATTAGTGGATGAGTGGCTTGATGGCAAGAGCAAGAGAGGTGGGGGTGAAATTTATTGACCTGCTTGATGTGAAAGATAGATAGCCTAATGGGGACTAGGTCTCTTTTATACCAAGAGGCAAGGTGAGGGGCATGATGAGCGCCAAGTGTTGGCAATCAAATGCAAGAGAAAACTCTAGAAGGGGGGGGCCCTATCTAGGGTTTTGGTAGTGGAATAGTGAGGTGGAGGCGTGGGGCCTAAGGGAGAGAAATGAGTGGCTTGAGAGCACTCCTGGGAAATTTGCGTCAGTGGAAACTTAGCAGATAGCCTAGGTATGGGGAAGGGGCGTGAGTTATGAAGGAGTGGCGTGAGGTGGAAGAGGGAAAGAAGCGTGTGGACCATGGAGAGGTTAGGTGGAGCCCTAGGAAAGGCGCACCTCATATATGAGGGGCACACACCACTTACCTAAGGTTAAAAACAAAGGTTAGAAGTGGAGGAAGGCGTGGAAATTAGGATAAGAGTGCATACACATGAGGAAAGAGAATGGGGCATTAGGGGACCACAAACAATGATAATGGGAGGCTAGGAAAAGAGCACCTCTCTTATGAGGGGCCCACATAAAGTTTAAGTGGAGTTATTAAGGTTTGATCAAGGTTTATTAGAGTTTGGGTTAGTGAGGGTCATTTTTCCCCTTAGGGTAGGGAAAAAGGGGTGAAAAAAGTGAATTAAATGGGTAGATCAAGGTTTGAGAGGGTTAGGATGGGTTTTGGTAGGAGTTGGGGGTCCAACTTACTCATTGCCACCATACCACTAACTCACTAACTCAAATATTACAATAATTTGACATCTGACCTTAGCAATTAAAATTGTTGTTTTGGTATTTCGACTCACGAGTGGACTTAGACACATCAAAATTCGTCCAACTGGCTGAAACTTGGCCTAAGGGTGTAGGGGTGCCGTTCATTTCTTTTGAGCACAAATACCCTATCAAAACCCAAAGGCTAAGTTTTTACATTAATTGCTCAAAACATTTTAATTAATTAAATAATTAAAATTCCAATATAGGAAAGTGTTAATTTAATTAATTAAAAACTACCTAGACTCGACGAGAAATTCCTTGTGAGAACTTTAGGCTTATTTGTCTAGCATGGTCATTTACAACATTCCTAGACATAGGTTACCTAAAGAGCCGAAACCATTAAGGCGCCTTTCACCACTCTGGAGGAAATTATTGCATGTGTGGGTTAATAATGTAATGAGTCAGTATGAGTCATGGTTAGGTCAGGTGCTTTGGGATGTTTCCATTAAGGAACTCCCTTAATGGAAACATCGGACACGACCTAAGCATGATCCATGCAGTTAAGTACATTATTAACCAGCAGTGAAATTGGATTTACAAAATTTTAGATGCTTGGAACCTCGGATACCAAGTAGAACCAATTACTATCTTCAACATGGATGAACACTTCATGATACATGGAGTTGACCCACGTCTTTGCATAGGCCCGGTCCAACCTAGCATATGGAGTCCAAAACAGCGTGTCATGCCTCTCCTTAAGCATCCTACCAACAGACACATAGTTAGCTGCATTATTTGTCATGATTTGTACCACATGGTGTGCACCAATCTCCTCGATGAACCCATGCAACAACTCACATAATAATGTTGCATCTTTCACATGTGCGGATTCATCAACTGATTTTATGAACATCAAACCTTTAGGACAGTGTACCAATAAATTGAGAAGGGTCCTACCCTTCCCATCATCCAACCATCTGACATCACTTTATTTTTGCGAACTTTCCCATGATTCTTAGACTCTGGCAGCATTGTCCTTTTTCTCTGCTTGAAGAATAGGCCCTCGTAACTCCTCATATGAAGGGGCTTTTAACCCCGGGCCAACAAGCTGCAATGGCATTACACATTGGCTGCCAAAATGGGTTGTTTTGGTGATGGTGAGAGGTAAGTCACTCGAGAAAAGACACCTCCCCATTAACCTGCTTGCCTCTTGTTGCTCCCTTTTTTTAACCAGCGATTTAATTGATGGTTGTGCTCCAAATCCAGTTCTTGGAACAAAGAAAAATGGGATCTTCCCAGCAGGTGAATCTGCTGCTGTGGATCCCCTCCCACTACCCTCAATGGCATTGGCAAATATCCTTGGTGAACTTTGATACATCTTATAAGCTGCAAGTTTAGCTTTTTTTGTAGCCGATTCTTCCTTCTTTTTTGTCCTTTGCATTAATTGCATCATGGGCAGCTCTCATAATCTCTGGGCTCACATTTTTACAAGGCCCAACATCAAACCCCGCAATTTTGGCCAAATGGTATTTCAGCATGTATACTCCTCCTTTAATTCGTGTCTTACATAATTTGCATGTTAAAGATTGCCGGTTTGTTCCTTCTTCAGGCTCATCATACTCCCACATTGGATCCATGGCTCTAGGCATGTTTGCTAAGTGCTATGCAAATGGACCTAGAGCAAAAACATAAAAAATACATTAAACCCCTTGAAAAAATTGCAGCATATTAATTTAAAAATCAGCCATCCAAAGAAGAATGTTAGCTATGAAAAATGGCATCAACAAGATGGCTAAAAACTAAAAACAAGCTACATACCCCAATGAAATTTTCCAAAAAAGCCCTTACATTTTGTTTGTTCTATAGATTTTTGGCAAGATGATAAAAAAAAACTAAATCTAAACAAACAAAGAAGCAAGAAAGCATGCAAGTGTATGGAAACAAATAGCATGCCTGGGGTGGGAAAGGCATACATACCTTGCTTGGAAGTTGTGGATGAAAATTTCAAAGATCCAACCCGGTTGAAGTTTGAGCTTGCTGCACCACAAAAATCTTCAAAGTTTGTGGATGAATCCACTAGCCTGCCTTTGCACACCTCAAAAGCACTTGATGGCCTCCACAAACTTCTTCCCTCATTTGCTCCACAAGCAAAAAAAACAAATGACCAAAAAAAAAATTGGGCTCTTGTCCAGCGATGCTCGTTCAGTTTTTGGCGTTTGGCGTTTAAGCGTTTTTTCCCAATTTTTCAAAAATCATGATTTTTTCTGCATCCTAAAAAAATGTAGCGTTTTTAAGAAGTAAAAATGGAGTAATTTTGAAAGTGCGATTTTGCCGATTTTTGGCGTTTAATCGCTGATTTCTTCTTCTAGGGTTTAAGCAACCAAGATCACAAGAGAAGAAGCACCATGCACAAGAACACAAGAAGTATCCTAGGGAAACCCCTCTCAACAAGGGAAGAAAACCCAGTCAAATCCTTTGCTGTTCCCTCCAAGAGAAAGAACTTCACCACCAAGATAAACCCCTGCACACAAGAGGGTGCTCAAACCCTAGGGCTAAGCCCAAAGAGAGTCCTTTTCTAAGAAGGTGTACTTGCTGAAATTTCCAAGCTTTCATGAAGATATGATTCCTCAATGGGTAGTGCAACTACTTATACTAACACAACGGACTTTTGTCAATAGAAGAGTCTATTGGCACAACAAGACGACTGTATACACATTACAATTGGGTTACACTTGCATTCGACTCTTGAACAATATAGCAAAGGGATATGATACACCTACTAGTGCTCATCCACTAGGGGGCACATCCATCCCGGAGATGTCCATATCTACAGCTCCTTTGCATTACGGAAGAACCAGGTTCTTCACACATCCACCGATGCTGGAGTCCACGAGGCCGTCCACTCAATAGATCTTTTTCCCACTGCATCACACAAGAGACTCATCTAGACTTTCTCGTCAACTCTGCTTGCTCAGGAGGAGGCTAATACATCATCTTCATTTTGTTCTCCTTGTGATGCACCCTACATAGAGTTTCACACATTCACCTTGTGCTTTTCCACAGGCATGTCCAACTCGTGGTCGTCTTTCCCACTGGATAATTGTATGGAGTTCTTCTCAACTCTGAATGGAGGAGGTCATCTCTACGTTCCAGCTCTATCTCAAATAGGAACCACACACACCCTCTTGAGGGGCTTTCTCTCAAGTTTGTAAGATGGAGTATCTCACATGTTGCAATAGTCCACATATCAAAGGTTTGTAAAATTTGGGGAGAATGTCTCCTGTAGCTCCCAATCATCAACAATCATAAAGTCCAAAGAAGACAAAAGATTCTCCTCTTACGATTATTATCATTTGTGATAAAGTGGGACCATTATAGAATTATTAAGGAAGAATACAAGAAGAGAATAACAAAAGAAATCATGCCCATGTTGTTGAAGATGATGAGCCACCCAACAAGTTAGCTAAAGAAGAGATTGTAGAATATGTTTTGTTTTCCTCTCTCTTAGGATCTGTGACACCTGGAGGGGATACTTGACTCATAGATAGTGGTGCCTATAAGAACATGACAGGTCAGAAATACATTTTCTCTAGTCTTATAGAAAAGGAATTTCCCCGTAAAGTTTCACTTGGAGATGACTATGAGTACCCTATCAAAGGAATGGGAGAAGCCACCCACAAACTTCAGTACCCTATCAAAGGAATGGGAGAAGCCACCTACAAACTTGATTCAGGAACTCCGATGAGAATGAAGGATGTACTCTATGTACTAGGTTTGAAAAAGAACCTACTTTCTATTTCAGCCCTAGATAAGACAGGTTTCAGGGTTGCATTCATAGATGGAGAAGTTCTTATGTGGTCTAAAGGAAAAACTATAGAAGATGCAGTTGTTATTGGAATAGAAGAAGGTGGTTTGTACAAGTTAAAAGGTCACTCAGATGTAGCCTTGACTCAATCTACTGAAAGTGCTTGTGAACTTTGGCATAGAAGACTAGCTCACATCAACTACAAAGCCTTACCATATGTAAGCAAGGTAGTTACAGGTTTACAAGAACTAAAGTTTGATCATGAAGGTGTATGCAAGGGATGTGCACAACGAAAGAACATAATGAATCCTTTTCCAAAGAGCAACAATAACGCAGAAGGAATCTTGGAACTTGTCCATTCAGATGTATGTGGTCCAATGCAATCAACCTCTCTAAGCGGGTATGTATACTATGTATCTCTTATTGATGATTACTCTCGTAAGACTTGGGTTTATTTCTTGAAGTCAAAAGATGAAGTACTTGGAAAGTTCAAGGAATTCAAAGCCTTGGTAGAAAACCTCTCCGAAAGGAAAATCAAGATACTCAGTTCAGACAATGGAGGAGAGTACACTTCAAATGAATTTGGAAGCTTTTGCAAAGATGTCGGGATTAAGAGGGAGTTCACCACTCCCTATAATCCTCAACAAAATGGTGTAGCAGAAAAAAAGAATAGAACGATTATGGAAGCAGTAAAGACTATGATTCACGATCAAGATCTTCCAATGCACTTATGGGCTGAAGGAGCAAGAAAAACAATATATCTCCAAAACAGATTATCCCATAGTGCACTTGGATTCAAAACTCCTAAATAAATGTTCACTGAAAAGAAGCCAGAAGTAAGCCATCTCAAAATATTTGGTTGTCCAGTATTTGCACACATTCCAAAAGAAAAGAGAACTAAGTTGGATCCTTCAGGAAAGAAGGGAATATTTGATGGATACTATGAGGTCTCTAAGGCCTTTAGAATTTACATACCAGGTTACCATCATATTGAGATCAGCAGAGATGTAACCTTTGATGAAGATGTAGCACTCAAAAGATCAAGGAAATGCCATCTTGAAGAAGTATATGAAGAAGAACTTGTAGCTCCCAGAGTTGCAGAAGCCGTAAAGGAAGTTGTAGTTACCCTTGATAATGAGATTCCAGAAGATCATGATATGATAGAATCTCAAGAACCTCCCCGTATAACGATCTCTCACAAGAGAAAGCCAGCTTGGGCGAAAGAACTTATTCAAGATGCAGAGAAGTATGGTGCCCCAGAAGGAACCATGAGATAAAGCAAGAAACGTAAGCCATCCTCCAGCTATATGGCCTTGATGTGTGATCTCGTAGAAAAGGAACCTACTTGCTTTGAGGAAGCCATTCAGAAGAAAGAATGGATAGACGCTATGACAAAAGAATACTAGTCCATTATGAAGAATGATGTATGGGAAGTAGTTCCCAAACCAAAGAACAAAGATGTGGTATCTTCCAAGTGGATATACAAAATAAAACATGCAACAGACGGAAGTATTGAAAAACATAAGACAAGATTTGTGGCTCGTGGATTTTCTCAAAAGGAGGGTATTGATTATGAAGAAACATTTGCTCCTATAGCCAGATACAATTCTATCAGAACCGTCATAGCTCTTGCGGCCAAAATGAAGCGGAAGTTGCACCAGATAGATGTGAAAACAACTTTCTTAAATGGTGTTATTGAAGAAGAAGTGAATATAGAACAACCACAAGGGTTTGAAGTTGAAGATAGAAAAACTCATGTCTACAGGTTGAAGAAAGCTCTGTACGGGTTGAAGTAAGCTCCTAGAGCTTGGTATGGAAGAATTGATAGTTTTCCTGACAAGCTTGGACTTTACCAAGAGTAAAGTTGATCATAACCTATACTTCAAGGTTATGAATGATGAGCCAATTATATTGCTACTATATGTAGATGATTCATTCTTGACAGGAGAAGAAAAGCACATCACAGATTGCAAGAAGAAGCTCGCTACAGAATTTGAGATGAAAGACCTAGGCCCAATGCATTATTTCTTAGGTCTTGAAGATTGGCAGAGCCCAGAGAAGATCTTCGTTAACCAAGGGAAGTATGCAGTTGAAATACTAAAGAGATTTGACATGTTGGAATGTAAAGCCATGAACACACCCATGGAAACAAATTTGAAGCTCTTGGTTGACACTTCATCAGAGTTGGTTGATGCTACTATATACAGACATATTATTGGATCGTTGATGTATCTCACAAATACCAAGCCAAATACCTTGTAGCCGCAAAGCATGTGATGAGATACCTTAAAGGTACGTTGGATTATGGTCTTTGTTATACTGGAGATCGTGACTTCAGACTATATGGTTATACTGATTGAGATTGGGCTGGAAGTGCTTTAGACAGAAAGAGCACTTCAAGATGTTGTTTCAATTTGGGGTCAGCCATGACTTCATGGCAAAGCAGGAAGCAATACAGTATTGCTCTCAGCACGGCAGAAGAGGAGTACATTGCAGCATGTTTCGCCAGTTGTGAAGCCATATGGCTTCAGAAGTTGTTGACAGGTCTGTTTGATCTAGAGATGGAAGCCACCATGATTCTATGTGATAACCAGAGTTGTATAAAAATGACAGAGAACCCAGTGTTCCATGATAAGTCAAAACAAATAGATATCTGGTATCACTACATTCGTGATATGGTGGAGAGGGGAGCTGTAAAGCTCCAATATGTTGGCATAATTGAACAGGTTGCAAATGTGTTGACCAAGCCTGTGTCTCATGTGAAGTTTGAGTACTTCCGAGACAAGCTTGGTGTAGTCCGAAAGGACCTCCCTCGAAAGGGGGAGTGATGATGATGACACTATGGTATCCTGATCAACAACAAGTAGCTACGTTAGGATTTTATATCCTAGGGAATCTTATGATTCCTGGGCAAATCCCGAAGCTCCGGTAAGGACGATCTGTCAGAGTACCTGTGCATGTATATGCCAGTTGTGGTCGATAGTGGTAGCTTTGTTAGGATTTTATATCATAGGGAATCTTATGATTCCTGGGCAAATCTCGAAGGTCCGGTAAGGACGGTCTGTCAGAGTACCATGTGGTAGCTTGTTAGGATTTTATATCCTAGGGAATCTTATGATTCCTAGGCAGATCCCGAAGGTCCGGTAAGGATGGTCTGTCAGAGTACCACAAATGTTGTTGTTGATGCACCTGCCTCATTCTGTTGCCACATGTTGTTGATGATGTTGTTCCAACTTCGTGTTGTTGATGATGTTGTTCCATCTTCGTGCTGTTGATGATGTTGTTACAGCTTCGTGCTATTGATGTTGATGTTTCAGCTTCATGTTGTTGATGATGATGATGATATTACTACAGCTTCATGTTGTAAACAATGATGATATTGATGATGAGAAAAAATTCCGATGATTTATAGATGTGCAAGTTAGTGTTCCAGATGTTGATGATGATGTTGCCCTCTCTTTCTCTTGATGATGTTGTATTGAGTCATGTCAGTAGAATACCCTTCTCGTTAAGGGGGAGTGTTGAAATATTGTAACTTCGAAGAATATTCTAATTATATTTGAGTTATTATTTTATAGATCAAATCCCCTTATGCA
>SNQJ01S0076723.1:0-10097 GCA_010110895.2 Picea sitchensis
AATAAAAATAATAATAATGACATGATTAATCCACAATGGGGATTTAATCCAATAACAAAATAATAAGAATGCTCTTCGCAGTTACATTATTTCAACAAAGAAAACGGTGGGTGACAATAAAAAGAATTGGGATGGTAAAATCAAATATGCATTGTGGGAAGAAAGAATTAAAACTAAGAGAGCCATGGGTAAAATCCCTTTTGAACTGGTATGGAACAAAAGTTAAATTGCCTATCAACCTAAAGATGCATATTTATCACTTGTTACAACAATTTACAATGAATCAAGAGGTTGTTCAAGCAAGAATCTATCAACTAGTAGAATAGGAAGAATCTAGGTGAATAGCATTCAATCACATCATAAAAAAGTCAGGAAAGAATCAAAGGAACATTTGAGCAGAAGGCTCATCAGAGAAATTTTGCAAAAGGAGATCTTGTACTCGTGTGGGATAAAAGAAAGGAGAAGCCTAGTATGCACAAGAAATTTGATAGCTTTTGGCTTGTTCCTTACAAAATTGAAAAGTTGGATATGTTATCCCCTACCATATGGATAACTAAGGAGATCATGTCTCGAGGCCCACATGTCCTAGACATGGAGTGACGAAAGTCGGATGAATTGAGCATGCCCTCGGAGGGCCCCTCTTTTATTCAGTACAGCCCATTTATCAGCAATAGCAGTATCCATCCCACCAGCCTGGTCCTGAAGTAGTAGTAAGTCTTGCTCCATGAGGTAATGAGTTTGGGTATCATGGTATGTGTCACTTTGATTATTGAAGCACTTGAATATGTTGCATTGAATTCTCTTTCATTTCATAACGTTTGCTTGGAAATTATGCTCTTTAACTTGTTCATATCTGGAAGGGTGACATGATGCCCTAGTAAGTTGATCTCCCACATGATGCCCTAGTAAGTTCATATCTGGAAGGGTGACATGATGCCCTAGTAAGGTGATAGGATGGGTTGCCACTGGATGGGTCTGTGAAAGATCATCGTTCGTTCCTTCCATACTTACCACTTTCCATCTTTATTCCTCTCATCTCCCCCCTACCTTTGTTCAGGCATTGGCATTTTCCACACTAAGATGGGTTGCACCTTGCCTTATGGGAAGAATGGGCTAAAAGCCCAGGGGGTAAAAGTCGCTGGCAAAAGTTAAAATCCAAAGATCTTGTTGTTTTTTCTTTCAAGAGACTAGTTAGGAGACACTGCCCTGGCGTAGAGGCCAGTGGTGATAGTGTTACCCACAAGCATTTCACGGAGATGAGAAGGTTGGCTCGTGATGAGACCCCCTTTCTCCTGGCTATGCCACCAAGAGCCACTACCCTGGCGTGGTGACCAACTGAATGGTAGTGTCATAACGCTACATGCCCATGGACCTAATAGGCTGGCTCATGATGAGACCCCCTATCCTCCAACTAGGTCTTGATTTTATTATTTTATGGGTCCCTCTGTTTCTTGCTGAGAAGCCTTTGAATGCTTTCTCGGGGATCCTTGGGCGAAGCATCTGAAGGTTTTGTTCTTTTGGCTTTTATCTTTTGCCAACTACTTTTACCCTCTGGGCCTTTAGCCCCTTCTTCCCACAAGGTAAGGTACAACCCTTTGCAAGCTTGGCAAACCCAATGCCCGAACTAATGTAGGGGATGGATGAGAGGGAAAAAGATGAAAAGTGATAAGTATGGTGGGAATGGGCGATGACCTTTCATGAACCCACCCAGTGGCAACTCAAACCCTATGGGAACCAACTTGCTAGGGCATTATATCATTCCCCCGAGGTGTGGACAAGTGGAAAGGCATAAGGTCCAAGCACACGTCAGAAGTAAAAAGAATTAAATGCACATATTCAAATTTTTTGAGAATCAGAGTGACACATACCATGATACCCTGACTCATTACCTCATGGAGCAAGACCCATTGTTGCCGAAGGACCAGGCTGATGGGATGGATGTTGCTGATGCTGACAAGATGGAGGCGTTGAAGAAGAAGGGTGGACCCTCCAGGGCCAGGCTCAAGTCAATATGGCTCTCGGTACTCCATGTCTAGGACCTATGGGCCTCGAGACATAATCCCCTTAGTTGTCTCTAGGCTAGGGGATAACATTTGGCTCCAACTCGGGGACAAGTGCTCACCGTAGAGCGCATGAGAACCTCAGCATCTCTAGCATGACCTGTGACCTGCTTCATCTCAACAGAAAATCATTAGTAATCATTTGGGGTGGTGATATCACCCCTGGCTCATATATGGTACAGAAAATGAAAATAAGCAAGCATATATACAAATGGAAATACAACTACTCTAGCATGAAATGAAGATGGTATATACAATGAATGCAAATGCCTACCTACTTACATGTACTTACCTGTGAAATCAAGTCTCTGCCCCCTAATGGGGTTTGAGGAGGTGTCCACTAACTAGTAACGGACGCCTTCTTCCTTCCAATGTAAACAAATAGTAGGCATCGTTGACTGACTTTCTTCCAACTCTGAAGGGTCCAAGCCAAAATTGTGCACTTCCTTTGACATTAGTAGGCTCTCCTCTCTTTGCATCCCACATTCAGACAGTATCTCCCTCTTTGTAATCCTTGGTCTTGAATTTGCTTGTTTCTTGTACAACCCTAGTGTACTGTCTTGAGGGAGGAGGATGGGATTCTGCTGTGAAAACTTCCGGCTAGGACGGTCGGATTAGTATGGCATCTTCTCCTTTCTTCAATAATTTGACAGCCCCAACTTCTTTGTCTTTATATTTGTTCAAGAGTTGTTGATATTCCTCCTTCTTTGGCCATTGTATCTGACCATAGTCTTCTTCTGTAGCAAAAGGCATGTCATCAGGGGAAAATGCAGGAAGACTCTCTTTGACCGGTTCATGTGTTTCGTTAGTTCTAATATCATCACCAATTTCTTGCACATGGATTTTGGTCATTTGCACATTCAGGAGGCGACTTATTGTTTCATCGTTCATAGCACATTAATATAAGTGAGATCCATCTCTAGGGTGCCTCCCAGCATCGCAACAAACTTCTTGGACAATAGCATTCCCCACACATCAAGGACATCCACCACTACAATGTCCATGTGGATCACTCTCTCGGGGTATCTTCCAAGGCATACTTCTACATTCTCAACTACCCCATGAGTGGGTATGGCTCTGGACTCAAAGCCACACACATTCTTGTAAGGCCTTGTGACTTTTAGGCCCAATTTTTCCATGACCTTCAATGACATCATGTTAGGACCTGCCATTGAATCTAGCATACAGTTGTTAAGGCATTTGTTATTGATCAATAAGGTCATGAAGAAAGGTGGATGTCCATCATATTGAAGCCTAAAGTGATCAGCTTGTAACATAATAGGAGGGTCCATAGGTCCATCTGAACCTTTGAAAAAAATTCAAACCTTTCTTTGACAGATGGAACCTTGATGACTTCTCTCAAGGGGATGGTCACATGCATTTTTGCTAATGCCCCTTCAAAGTCAAAATTTAAGTCCACTTTGTCGATCTTAGAAGGATTCTTAGGAAGGAGTATATTCATGGGTGGAGGTTTTGTTTGTGATGCCACGAGATCAGTAGAGAGAGGTTGGTTCATTCTCTTTTGTCTAGTGTAGACTTGAAATTCTTGTTTCTTCAACTTTTCTCTTGATTCTTGGTCAAGGTTATTTATCACCTCCATCCTAGCCTTTCTGGTTGCTTCCTTTATGCCTTCTTGATGTTCCTCAAGTGTAACATTAAGGCAATATTGAGGATCCTCAATGGTATGGTCTACTATGTTCACTTGGTCATGATTACTATTGTTGAAAGGACACTCATGCTCCCAGTGTGACTCACTAAATTGCGGGCACCAAGGCTTTTCATCCACTATATTTGCAAAGGATAAAGTATTGGGAACCTCTTGATCATTCTTTGGTCTAAAAACTTGGTTCCCTTTCTGGAATTTCCCTTTGTAAGGAACCCTGGGGGCTTGTTGTTGAGTCCTTTCTGGGTTTACAATCCTATTCATCATCAGCTCTTGGGTTTTTACCATGCCATCTACAGTCCGTTGTAACTTTGCCAGGCTAGTGCTAATGTCTAAAGTAGGTTCAGCAATGTGGACTACCTTAGGTTTACTATCCATTCTGACTCTTGGGGCTGAGAAAGGCTCGACACTTGATGATGAAAGGTTGTCCTCAATCCTTGTAGCTAGCTCTTGGGCTTCTTGGATTGTCTGAGGGTTTTTTTCTTTGAGGAGATACCCTAACTGACCTATAAAGGCTTTGGTATAAAGGAAAAGAAGGAAACTGTCAGAAGGATGATGGCTCACTGGGATCTTTTGCATCAAGGTTTCAAACTTGTCATGGAACTCTCTAACAGTTTCATTTTCTGGTTTCACGAGGTTATTCAACCTTATTAGCAGCATGTTGGGGTCTTCCTTGACACTCCATCGTTTGAGGAATACTTCCTCTAACCTATCCATGGTTTTAATACTAGCATCAGGGAGACTATTGTACCAATGTCTAGCACCATCATGGAGGGTAGCAGAGAATAATTTCATAGCTAGATCTTCAGCATCATCACTGATAGGATGAAGCTGGAAGAAGGCCCAAAAAATCCTCATGTGATCTTCAGCACTGACCACATCATTTCCGGTGAATTTGGGCAACCACTATTCATACTTAGGGGGCATTTGCCTAGGGTAGCCTGGTATAGCTTTCATGTCAAGCAGTTTGAAAAGCTTGGATGACCATTGTCTTTGGTTATTGGCTTGGTTTGGATTGACGATCTGAGTTCTTGTGCTAGACATTGAGTTCTTGTGCTAGATTTTCTATAGGAGAGTTTCGGGGAGGCTTTCTTCTAAAAGACCGGGGAGGGTTGGTGTACCTCCCTGAGGTTTGTGGAGTCACCAGATAGTTTTCTTGAAACTATCAAAGGGATGAGGGGATCACTCTCAGTGGAGTCACCAGGTAAGCTTTGAAAAGCAAAGACTTTTGAGGAAAGGCTTACCAAGAAGTTTCGTCTTTGAGGAGAATTGACTCATTGTTCCTCGACAACGGCGCCATATCGCTCAATTTGTACTTGTCCCTAAAGGAAAGGCTAAGGGAGGCAAATTGGTGTAACAAAAGGTTATCCTATCACTATCACTTTAATAAGATACCTCTTTCTATTTAGGGTTGATGGCCCAAGGGAGACGTCCCCGGTTCGAGAGGGCAAAAGTTAAAGTGTCTATAAAGGTATCCCCTCTCACAAGTCACACTGATCAGAAAGTCCCAAGGTTTTAACCAATGAAGTAATGAAATGCTTAGATGTACCTGCCCAAAACAAAGCAACAAGAAAAAGGATATATTTTGCAAGTACAATTTGATGTTAGTACTTCATAAAACCATGGACTTATCAATAAAACCAATAGTTGATGTATGATGAAGCAAACAGAATTTTATAACAGCAATGTTTATAAGATGATAGCTTCTCAATAAATGCCTTGAAAGAGCTTCACAATGACCAAAAATAATAACTTAATAATAGCAAAGTACTAGCATTTGTCAGAAGCCAAATAGGCAGTGTATAAATCAACTTTATGGTTGCTTTTAAGTGCTTTTATTGCTGCAATAGATGGTTGTAGCTTACTTTTGTAACAGCAGCAAGTGAGTTAGCAAATTAGTCTATTCTAAGGTTAGGAGAAGTTAGTAGATAGTTTGAGGTAAAAGTTTTGAGAGTTGTTTTCATCAATCAATCAAGTACAAGGCTTAGATCAGTGGTTTTAGGTTTAATGGAGTCTCTTTTAGCAGTGGCAATCTTGATGGAACAAATTATAATATTAGAGCTAGAGATAAGAAGAACAATGAATGAAGTGTTGGTAACCCAAGGCTTCAATCACTAAACCCTAGGGGGAAAATGGCCACTAGGAAGTAGGTAACCCTAGGCCCTAGTGGTTTTCCTCCTTTAGCTCAAGGATGAAGTAGATGACGGCTAGATGAAGCAAAATATGTTAGAGTGTTGCAATGGCAAGGCCCTTAGCACAAAGCTTCAAGAAAGTAGGGTTTCTAGCATAATCTAGTAGATGAAAAGTTGTTAGGGCAAGAACAAATACATGTGCTTTAACCTCCTAGGGTTTTAAGCTAGCAATTTCATAATCTTGGAAGAAATGCAAGATAAATACACCATAACCATTCAAAATGAAGAAGAATTGCAGAAATTTGCTTACATTCACCAAGAATCATCTAGCAATAGGCCTAGTTGAAGACTTTCCACCAAGAAAAATGCTAAAATGCACCAAAACTAGCCTCCTTCAAGAAGTGCGCACTAAATTTCAGCCAATAAACCCCAAGTAGGGCACAAATTTCAGACCTCACTTAAGTGTGAGTGAAAGATGATGAAAAATAACAGAGAATTGTTCCTTATTTATACAATACAAATGACCTTTAATTTACAAATTAGGTCAAAAAGGCCGACATGGCCAGTTTACATGTAATATCCAATTTTTACATAAAAATGACAAATTAAACCTTAAATCAAGCAGAATAGGTGACGTCGTGCCCTTTTAGGGTGACGTTAGGCCTCTCTACTGAAACGTTGGCCTCCAGGAGCAAAACGTTTGGCCTCCCAAGGCCTTTGGATCAAGCCACACGTGCCACTTGGCACACAACTGCCTCCAAAGTGTCCATCAAACGTTGGGTGACGTTAAGGGTCACAGAGGAACGTCATGGGCCTTTCAAGGCCAACATCATAGTGGGAGGGCAAGACCCCCTGGGTCCAGGCCTGCCAGACTGTCTCTGGTGGAATGTCCTCCTCTCTCTCCTGTGCAAGCCTTTGACATGTGTCTACCCCCGACTGGGGTCTCAGCATCCATCTGGTGGGATTTTATTTGTATGGAGGTCCGAACTAATCATCTCCCCATGTGTACCTGTCCGTCGGGTGTATGCCCTCCATGGGCTCATACGTCACAGGAATCATAGCAATGTCAATCATGTCTAATAATCAAGTTATCTAAACATCTGCATAAAACCCCTTCTCCCAAACAAGTGGTCAAAGGCGTTATACTATTCTACAAGCCAGGTTTGGAGAGGGTTTCAGGAGGTCCTACTAGGCTAATTCTCATTGGACATGGGATGTTTCCAAGTGAAGGCAAATCCAGGTCATGTAAGTGGACGAGATGATGTAGGGATGTTTGAGCAATGGATGCAATGATGACAGGGAAATGTATGGCTTACCTGTGGGTGCCTCTGAAGAGGCTGAGTTGCACCTTGTCATGGATTCAAATGTTTCCAAGCCCATTCAATGCCTTTTACCTTTTTATCTTATTGTTTTTTTCTTTCAAGAGACTAGTTAGGGGACACTACCCTGGCGTAGTGACCAGTGGTGACATTGTTACGCACAAGCATTTCACGAAGATGAGAAGGTTGGCTCGTGATGAGACTCCCTTTCTCTTGGCTATGCCACCAAGAGCCACTACCCTGGCATGGTGACCAGCTGAATGGTAGTGTCATAACGCTACATGCCCATGGACCTAATAGGTTGGCTCAGGATGAGACCCCCTATCCTCCAACTAGGTATTGATTTTATTATTTTATGGGTCCTTCTGTTTCTTGTTGAGAAGCCTTTTAATGCTTTCTCGGGAACCCTTGGGCGAAGCATCTGAAGGTTTTGCTCTTTTGGATTTTATCTTTTGCCAACTACTTTTACCCTCTGGACCTTTAGCCCCTTCTTCCCACAAGGTAAGGTACAACCCTTTGCTAGCTTGGCAAACCCAATGCCCGAACCAATGTAGGGGATGGATGAGAGGGAAAAAGATGAAAAGTGATAAGTATGGTGGGAATGGATGATGACGTTTCATGAACCCACCCAGTGGCAACTCAAACCCTATGGGAACCAACTTGCTAGGGCATCCTGTCATTCCCCCAGGTGTGGACAAGTGAAAAGGAATAAGGTCCAAGCACACGTCAGAAGTAAAAAGAATTAAATGCACATATTCAAATGTTTTGAGAATCAGAGTGATACATACCATGATACACGGACTCATTACCTCATGGAGCAAGACCCACTGTTGTCTAAGGACCAGGCTAATGGGATGGATGTTGTTGTTGTTGACAAGATTGAGGCGTTGAAAAAGAAGGATGAGCCCTCCAAGGCCAGGCTCAAGTCAATATGGCTCTCGATACTCCATGTCTAGGACCTGTAGGCCTCGAGACATAATCTCCTTAGTTATCCCTAGGCTAGGGGATAACAATGCCAACACCTCCTCCATCCACCTCTTCTCCTTGGACAAGTATAATCATTCTTGTTGCTACCTCCAAGTAAAAACCGTCACCTATTGACTTCATTACCCATAAAGGCACTAGTCTACTCACTCTAGTGAATGATTGATCAAACAAACACTCAAACCTTCTTCCTTGAAGCTTTTGCTAACTTTTACTGACCCTAAGCTAGATTAATTCATTAGCTAACTTGCTGTTGTTGCAAATCGCTGCTACAGCCATACTAATTCATACTAATTTTCTGCATACACCTACATAACTTGCACTTAACTCATTCAGAAATTGCTTGTGAGAATTGTCAAACAATCTACTAGATAAATGCTAAGTTTATATGGTGTTTTCTTGCAATTTTGAGCACTAGAACTTGTTGTTACAAAAGATTGCTACAGCCATCTAACTGCAGCAAATTCTCTGCAAAATTAACATTTAAGGCTAGCCAGACATTGTCAAATTTGCTTGTGACAATTAATTATCATTATGTCTAGTTAAAGCTACATTTTCTTGTCTTTTTCAAGCAATTTCAAGGCATATTTTTTGCGGCTATTACAAAATACTTATTGTTGTTGTAAACTATTACATTGCTGCAATTTTATATCAGCTAGCCTATTTTTGAAGGTTCATGGTCTTATGAAGCACTAACATCATTTTTTGTACTTGAAAGCTGCCATATTTTCTTTGTTGTCTTGTTCTGGGCAGGTACACTCCATTTTTTACCGTTGCTTCATCCCTTAAAGACCTTAAGAACCTTTTGACTTGAGTGACCAGTGAGAGGGGGGTTTTCTTGCATCCTTTCCTTAGTTTTATCAGCCCTTTAGGTCACTAGGGACGTCTCCCTTGGAGTAACTTTGATATATTCCTAAACAAAAAGGGGTTTCCTATTAAGGTGGCAGTGATAGGTCACCCCCTGTTAGGCCAATCTTGCATCTTACTTACCTTGGGCTTTGGGTAAGTACAGATTGTGCGATAACAGGATAGAACAAATTCTTTCTATCTTACTAATCTAAATGGGGAGAAGTTGCCTATACCGGTTAACAGGCAGCTTCTCAAGTTGTGTTTTGCAAACGACATTTAGTGTTAGAAGTAGTGGAAGGGTAGGACAAATAAGCTTGTTACAAGTAGTAGATTAGATAAGTAGTTCTTCTTCATGCATTTTGATTTTGTTTTATTGTTTTGGATTTTTCTTGACATCATGCATCATTAGGTAGTTGCATTTTACAGTTTGTCTTGTCTAAAAAAAAATAGAGAAAGAGTTTTGATTTATAAACCAAGTTGATGATCTCGCCCTATCTTGTGGGTCTGATCACTTTGATGTTGAGCATTAGCAAATTTTTGGTGATTGATGTGGAGTATCTATCGTTCGTGTTCCCTCGCAATACAAGACTTGGAGTACCAAAGAATGAGGTTCTCAAGCATTCTATATTGAGCACATGCCCCCGTGTTGGAGCTAGATTTTACCCCGTGACTTGTAAGGGTGACTGGAGGATCGATGCACTCCCCCGTGTTGGAGCTAGATTTTACCCCGTGACTTGTAAGGGTGACTGGAGGATCGATGCACTCATGATTTTGATCACAACCAGTAGTTCCACAGATGAGATCTATAGATTATCCATGGATCTTTGCCAGAGACATTTCTAGCATTTGTTCAATACACCCCCATGATGTTAGGTGTTTGATGGAGATTGTACCTGTTATCGCACGGTTTGTAGGAAGGGTTTAGGCAGCTTGAGTCAAGGCTTAAAACCGGCGTAACTGGAGCTTCCCCACCCACTGTCACCTCGATGGGGAGCTCTTTCTATTTAGGATGGCTGGTCCAAGGGAGACGTCCCTATGTAATCTGGTTTATGAAAGGGCTAAAGGGGTAATGGCTCAAGATAAGAGAGTC
>SNQJ01S0076723.1:10107-46684 GCA_010110895.2 Picea sitchensis
ATAACGATCAAATACGACACATACCATGATACCTCGGACCAATTACCTCATGGAGCAAGAGCCCTCTCTGATGCAAGCCCAGGCCGGTAGTGATGGAAGCTGGTACTGCTGACAGGACAAAGTTGGCTGAGAAGAAGAAGGATGGTCCCTCTAGGGCCATGCTCAAGTTGCTCCTGCTCTCGGTACTCCATGTCTAGGACCATGTGGGCCTCGAGACATGATCTCCTAGTTATCCCTAGATATCGGGGATAACAGTACCAAATAATGTTACTCCTTATGCTCTTCCTCTCAGACATGATGATGTTGCTTCTTGGATGAAAGTCATGACCCATGGCTCATAACACTCTAAAGTGTTGTCTCTCACTAGGTTGTTCCATGGTGTGTTCATAATTTACTTCTAGATAAGTGTGTCACCCTATCAGTTGAGTTGTACAACTAGTGATCTAGGTAGGTGTATCATGTCATTCACTTCACTTTTCCTTGCCTTTCCTGCACCACGTCATTTCATCACCATTTTCATCATTTCACTTTTTTGTGATTGACTTATTGTATGTCATGAGTACAAAGAAAAGTCACATGTATGAAAATGCCTAAATCAAATCATAGGGCTAAAAATGTTCTAGGAAGAAACAACGAAAGTCATATTATTATACGCATGAGCCATGCCACCTTGCAAAAAAAGCCTTATTCCTTAAGTTTTATTCTCAAATAATAAAAAATGGAAAGAAGGGACTAAGCAAATATAAAAAGGGGGAATACAAAAAAATGGTCAAGGAATGGTAACTCAATGGTAAGCACTCCCTCTAAAAGGCACACATGTGGAAACTAATAATCATAACCCCTAGCTCTTGAAAGCTAAGGGAAAAATCACTCATCCTATATGACCATGAGGGTCAACTCATGAAAACACTTTTTCCCTAGTACCACATTCGTCACATCACCTACACCTAACTTAGAGTCCTAGGAAATGCATCTTGGCTTGGGGATTTTCACATGTAATAAAGGTTTATGATGTCTACACCATGGTCAAGTTAGAAAGGGGATAAAGATTAAAAGAGTTATTGAGCTATTAGAAGATGTCACTCATGGTCACCACTATTTGACACTCATTTGGAGGCACATGTCATCACCATTAGGGAGTCATCCACCCTTTCTTGAGGTCGTTGGAGCATTTCCTTTGGAGGTTGGACTTGTTTTGGACCTCCTCTTCCTTGGAGATGACCTTTGGCATAGTTTGAGGAGTTTGTTACACTTTGGAGGCATCATCCATTGATCATTGGAGCATTTTAGGAGAGGTGTCCACCTTTGGGAGTGTTACCACACAAACTAGAACCTTTAGCTTAAAGCTCCAAAAATAGGGTGCTAACCGTGTGGAACTCAGGATGTTGACAATTGTCACCTCACCAACTCTCTTCTAACTTTAGACTCGGAAAAAATTCCTAGTCAAGGGGGGTATCCCTAAGGGTTAACTAGGCTCAATTCATGTAGTAATGATTGGAATTTGGAAGTAAAGGGAACCTAGAAACAATGAAATCGACAAGAAAAGTGAAACGGGCTTGGGGTGATGAATGAAAGGGAGACCAGTGTCTCATCTACTTGGGCTATGGAGTCATTTAGGAAATTTAAGAGGGCAAGTCAAGGACTTATATGCGGCCATGTGACGTGTTCTAAACTCCTTGACTTGGTTCAACAATATACTTAGGGTCAAAACAATCAAAAATGTGAATTATTGTATCCTTCAGCTTTGGTGATTAAAATTTTACAAGGTTATGAGGAAGAGGGTGAATTAAGATCCACTACTCAAAGGAAGTATAAGGTGGCCCCTTACCCCAAGACTGTATACAGACACACTTAATCAAGTGATGTAGAATGTGTAGCGTTGTTATCTTTGAAGGTAGTGCACTAGAGACTATAGGATACGAGTTAACTATATCACTATATGCTCCCTCAACATAGCATGGTGCTCCTCTACGGCCTTATTTTCCTTTGGCATTCAAAATCCTACAAAATATTTAACCTCGAAATATGCACCCTAGAATATATATTCACACATAAAAAATTCTGTAAATGAAACAACAACTTACATACACAAGACATCTTATCCTCCAAAACTTGTAGCTAGCTTGCTCACAAGTTCTTCCATTGATCCGACATTCCAATCCAAGTTGCAAATTGAGTAAGCAAATCCTTATATAGATTTGAGCTCTAACTCCTCATACAATAAATTATGATTTATTCCCCTAGATCCACTTTTCTCTCCAAGGAATACAATAAAAATAAGATTCTCAACAAGTTGCTTACTAAAAGTAGCAAAAGTTTATCGAGATCTCAACTTCCTCCAATAAAATATTCTAGGAAAATAAAAATAACATTATCTCCTCTAACTAACTCCAACAACCAAGTCAACAATGAATAAATTAGGAGTTAGTTGCAACTTCTTTTCCAAAAATAACCAATGAGCTAACTTCTTCAACTAATTCACCCAAAATAGTTAAACAGCTAACAACCCCATGTTGTGGTCAATTGACCAAGGCCTCCAAGTGTCCACAAACCAACTTCGAAGATTAATAAAGTATAAAATCATCCACAATTAGATGCCTCCATGTAACAACCAAGTCCAAGAACAAATCAGCCCCTCGATTTCATATGTATTGGCCTTCCTTTAACAACTTAATTTATGTGGGCAGACACCTCGTGATGATATAAAATGCAAATGGCGCTTTCCCTTCTAATATGTGACAGTGGCCAATAAGAGGGATGTGACTTAGGTTAGCAGCTCAACAAATCGTCTTGAAAGCAAAGGATGGAGGCTCTCAGCATATGACGGTTTCATAGGTACAGCAACTCCATGAAAATGCTACGAACTACAGCTCCTTGACGTGACTTAGGAATGGCAGCAACTCATTCCATGCAGCATTCAGTTTGGCTTAAATAGTGACTTGATCCATTAATTGATGTGGGTTTCGCTTTGTTTGGCATAATTGAATGAGTTTGGTAGCTCTACGTGTACAAGTTACACCACGTTATAAATTAAATTGCTACATGAGATAAGGGGTGGGCCCATGACATCACCTTCACAACCCATTTTTAACCTTTAATACTTTCTAAATAAGTGATTGGCAGCTTCATGTCACATATCGACCATGGCATAATGTGAATGGCGGCTCCATGTTACATGCATTATTGTTCCTGTCACATGCCATGTTATAAAGGTGAGCCATCATATGATTTTAGCTTAGTACATAAGATAAGGAGGGGGCAGCCCTATCCTTTGGCATGGCGTCACATGGATCATAGTTTTATAACCAAGCCATATACAACAAGAAAAGGGGGCAGCCCCTTTATGTATGATGTCACCTTCCACTTTCACTTTTAGGCCATTTCTATGACAGACATTGTAAGATTAGGCTAGTGAAAATGAAGAGGGTGGCCCCTTTATAACACAACCCTAACCCTTTAGCATATCTTTATCACAGTTAAAGTGGGTAGTCTATCATAAGATATCATATGACCCTTAACTTTACTTTATGTCTTCCCCATTGTTATGTTGTAAAAGGGGGTGGCCCCTTTTAAACATGTTTATTCGTATGTGCCAAAATATTTTGCTTCTAGTAGCCACCATAAGCCAAAGTCATAGTAAAAGAAGGACCAAGCAACAAACATGCCATCATAAGCTAAGATCACATCATACCGCCATTTTGTTCCATAAGTGAGATGTTAGGATAACCATGAAAACCAATGACGTACCATAGCACCAAAGAGAATAACACAACCATCTACCTAAGCATCAAGTACAATGATTGAAGAGAGAACTCAATATCAAGACAAGCTACCATATAAACCACTAATCCAACATGTAATATCCCATGCACCATCATGATGAAGAAAAAGAAGAGTATCCACAACCATCAACATGCCCAACCAAGATGCATCTCAGGCCCATCATCATCCCTGCAAGTAATCCCTCAAATGTGCATTTACCACTCATATCAATATGAGGGGTAATAGGGAGTGTTGACCGCCTATTCAACTAGGGGGTCAACTCCATGTGCCATGAAAATATGCATCATCAGATGCAAATATGTCGAAGACAGTTTGGTTCTACTGGGCAATTTATGCCTCCAACACAAAATTTTGTAAACGAAATATCCGCACCCCTGTGTGGGTTAATAATGTAATAGGTTTGCATGGATCATAGTTAGGTCAGGTACCTTGGGATGTTTTCATTGGGAGAATTCTTTTCACCGAGGGTTTTTTATCCTCAGGTTATCAATTGGGATTTTCAACCTGGTTGATTTCCCTTGAGTTTTTCTCTCACACCTGCAATAATTCCTCCAAAGTGGTGAACGGCGTTATAATGGTCTCATCCTCTAGTAGCTAGTGTTTAGGAATGATATAAATGACCATGCAAGACATCATAGAAAGTTTCGCAGAATTTCGTCGAGTCTAGATAGGTTTTTTTAAATTAATTAAATTTAATTAATTTTCCTAAGGTTGAGATTTTAATTATTTAATTAATTAATTGTTTTTGAGCAATTATTGTAAAAACTAGGCCTTTCGGTTTTTGATAGGGGTATTTGTGCTCAAAAGAAATGGAAAGGCACCCCCTACACCCTTGGGCCAAGTTTCAGCTCAGTCGAACAAGTTTTGCTAAGCATTTGTCCACCCGGAGTGTCAGTCAGTTAAAACAACAATTTTAATTGCTAAGTATGACATTGTCGAAATGTAATTCTTGTAATTTTGAGTTAATGGGGTAATGTTAAGATGGATAAAAGGCAAGAGGGATGATAGCTAACCTACCCAACCCACCTCCTAACCTTCACACACCCCCTCACATAATATTTCACTCAAACACCCACACCCCTAGGGGGATTTGCGCCCCCCCCTCACATGAAAACCTTTGGAAACCCATTTGATTGAGTTGTGGGGCCCCTCCCATGAGTAGTGAGCCCTTCCTAGCCTACCACCTCACCTTTTGCTTGTCCCCACACTCCACCTCACATTCCAACTCACCAATCCATGCCCAATCCCTAAGTGGTGCACCCCTCTCCTTGGGATGCTCTCTTTGGCTTGGTTTTTGACACTTGGAACTCATCCAAGAGGGGTGAGTTTGCCTCTCCAAGCATAAATAGAGCCTCTCCTCACTCATTTCTTCACCATTCTTTGAGCTAGTGTTACTCGACTGAAATTTCTCCCCATCTCTCTTGCTTTTTGCCTCTTACTTCCATCCCATTTTGCTCTTGAGAGTCTTGGAGCAACTTATTGCTGCAACACTCTCCCATTGGAATAATAAAGCTTTGGAGGATTTTGAATCACCAAGAGTATTCTGATTGCATTCTCTCATATGAAGTGATATTGTGGTGCTTGAGTTCATTGTGTAGTGTTGAATAGATCTTGAGTAAAGTAGTTTATTTGGGTAGATTAGCAAAAAGTATTCTTGTTGATTTATTTGTGTTGGATAGCTAGTTGTTTGAAGTATTTCAGGTTGTTAGCTTATCCATACATATTATCTATTCCATGTTTCACCATTTGTCTTGAGTTTTGCAAGTTTACCTCAAGGGATTGTTGGGAAAGCCTCAAGGAGTCTTCCCTCAAACCCTTCTCAAACTCCTAGTTTATTTAGTCCTATTTTCTGTTCACATTTCATTGATATTTCAGTTTGATAACCATCTTAGATAGGTCAAATAATTTTACTTTCATTTGAAGATTTTTATGTGAAAAAATTCTGCGTAAAAAACAGAACTTCTTCTTAACTTTGTTGTGTTGTGCAGCATTTCCAGCAAGCATTTGCTTGCTAGTTTTTGCAGATTTTTACCAGGAACAAGGGGATATGCTGCCCAAATTCACTCTCACAACACCCCCAAAGAGCCTCCATTAGTTGAGTAACGAATCTCTTCTTCTATCTATTCATTTTTAGCATTGTAGCAAGCCCCCGGGAAGTTCCCTTGAGGCTTGCATTCTCTTGTGTATTTTCAGTCATTGTATTTCATTGTTGCAAGTTAGTTTATTGCTTACACCTTGGGAGAGTGATTGGCCCAGCCAACCCCCAAAATCGTTGGGCTAAGAGATAATTTTTTTCAGCAGTCTTTATTTCTTGCCCCACTTGTCATTAGGACAAGGTTGTGTGGCTAGTTTGCTCTAATAATAATTGTTTAGTTTTCATTAACAACCTTCTTTGGCACAACATTGGTAGGCTTGCCTCCACCTTGTGCCATTGTGAGTGGTTTGCTCATTTATTTCCAAGTTTTGCATAATAAATTGCCTACACCTTGGGAGAGTAATCCCCAAAATCGTATGGCTAGGATGGTAGTAATGTGTTGATGGTTTTATGGTTCACATGGATTAAAATTCTCTAGAGTAGTCATCACACATTATTCATCTTAGTCTAAGCCTTAAAGCATAGTTTCATTTTCATGTTTTAGTTTTCATCAAGTTCTTTACATGTGTTTTATGGTGCAATATTTCATGATTTAAAATGCTTTGGAAGTAATCTTTATTTTTGCAACTCACTCATCTTTTAAGGCATTTTGCCACTCATCAATCTAAAACACGAGTGGAGCATTGATATGGTGTAGGAACACATTTCTCATTTCAGCAAGTATTTGAATCTTTAGCATGCTATTTTCAATGGGATAGCTTACATGGCTAAATGGTGATAATCTAAAGCATTTTTTTGTTATAGTTGGCAAGTTGTTCTTGTCTTTCACTTTACTTTTCCTTCAAGTTTACATGCATACATGGTTAAGTGGATGATGATATGAATGTTTTTTCTTTCAGATTTCCTTTACATGTTGTAGATCTTTCATATGCTCTAATTTCATAAATCTGCAACACACTCTTTCACAGTCAATTAAGTTTCGGTTTTGGGCATAATTCACTGTTTTTGGGCATCTAAAAATTATCCAAAATACTCACAACACACCTTGAGACTTAGCCCTAAGTCATAATAACATAGTAGACCAACTAGGACACCTTAATTCCACTATCTTCACCATCTAAAACGGGTTTGAGGAAAACAACGGAAAGTGAAGGCCGGGGACGGTCTCACAGCGCACAGGATGCGTCATTGCCGGGAAGTACTCAGACTTTAGGGCTGACTGAGAAAGCTAGGGTGGGCCTTGCTGCCTTACTATCTTGAGCATCCAACAGTTATTTGGCAATGGGAGGAGGAGGGTTAAGGTTTAACATTTAGTTAGGAGGGTAATTAAAATCTATAAAATCTTTAAACAACTCTTAACCACTTAGTCTTCTAGGCAATCTTCTTTTGGAACATATCTTATGGTTGTTTAGAACTCTACATTGCAAGCACACATACATCTTTTATTTTTCATGCAAGTCTATGGTTTAATTTTCAAAGTGTTAAATCTCTTATATGAGTTGAGCATTCGTTTTTCAAGTATTTCATATCTCTCAGTTTATGCTCTTTATGGTGTGATCCTTCAAGAGATAGCGCAGCATCCCATTTGGAGGCATCTTCTTGTTGGATCTTGAGTGCTTTAGTGGTTTCCATTGAAAAGCAGTCTAATTCTTATTGGGGCATGCTTGGCCTTATGTGAATGAGCTTAAATCTTGAATATCTTTTAATTCTCACACTTTGGCACTTGGTTAATCTTGTCTATTTGTATCTTGTGTATCTCTTGTATAATTGTTGTAATATCTCTTATTCATTATTGTAAGTACTTGTAGCATTGTTGTGGAATAGTTGTAACTTTGTAATACTTGTAATCTTTTGTAATTAAACTCCCTTAAACGTAGTTGACCCCTTGCCCAACCTTTAGGTACTAGTCATAGTTGACTTAGGGAAGGGTTTGCTTAACATAAGTAGTTTTGCACTTTGCATTTGTTGCCTTAGCATCATAGGTTAGTACTCCCCCCAAACCTTTAACAAATTAAAACCAACTCCTAGAATATAAACGTTAAATCCCATCTAGTAACTAGGGTCTACCCCCCTTGGCTTCACTAAGAGTAAGCCTAGAAGAAAGATGTTCCAATCAAGGTGACAGTGTGGACTGTGAACCTAGGCATTGTGCCTCCAAGGACACACTAAGTGAGCTGGACTTTGCTCACGTTTGCAAGTGTGTATTAGGACGGCAACAGAGAGCTCCCACATGCCACACATGTGACCTAGAGGACCATATATGCTAGTTGTTTTTTCTCATTTGAGGGGACGATCTTTCCTTGAGGAGTTCGTTGAGGTTGTTACCTTGCTTGGAGGAGGAATGTCAGAGCTCTTTGACCACCTTCTTCCACTTTTTGGTGGATACATCCCCTCTCCTAGAAGACTTTGTACATGCAGCATAACTACTTCACTTTTTATTGTATTGTTGACTACATCTCTCTAGTTAGTTAAAGAGATAATAGTTCTTTATGGATTATGAGGCTAGATCTAGGATTTATTGTTATTCTATTAAGGAGGTTGTTGGTTTTCTTCTCTATATAAGAGAAGTTCCTCTCATTATAAATTTTGCTAGAAGCTTGTGGAGAATATACTCTTGAACTCTTCTTTAATTGCTATTGTTATGGTTATGAAGGGTTGTGAAGAACCCCCATTTTGGCATCCTTTTGGTCCCTATTTTCCCTTGATACACATACATTTTGCCCTCCTTTTATGTTTTCCACATACTTATCTTTATAAAGTTCCATCTTTATCACAGGTACTATTATTGCCACATAATCTTCTTGATTTTTGTTCATAAACTAGAATTAGAGTGAACTTTAGAAAATATTTGACTTATTAAATATGTGTGGATTTCAATAATATTAACTATGGCTACAGAATGCAAGGCCCCAGGTTCTAGCTACATAATGCAAGGCCCCAGGTTCATATGAGGATGTGTATCGATGCAGGGCAAATTTTGAAGATATACAAAGAGGATATTTTAAGAAGATATATTTCCWGCACACAGCCACATTCTATTCTTGCATACACACATCAGCACCTACACAGTACGACATGCCTTGAATGGACAGCTTACATGTGGACAAGTGGCAGGGCTGATRRTTATCAGCGTGGAGGTTGCATAACCGTGAGCAGTAAATAAGATGCTCAGCATCTTCACTTCAGCGCACATGATAAATCCAAAACAGGAATATACATAACAGTCCACCCAGCGCATCTAGGACGTGAACAGCCAGTGGATACGTGGAGGCATTAAGCATCAATTTGTTTCAATAGTATTTCCTAGAATCTAGGGGATTGGCGCTCTGCACAGAGCTATCTTTAGCCAAGTGTTTTGTATATATTTGTATGCTCGGTTGAGCAAAGAAGTTAGAACGTATTAGTGTGTGTAAAACGTATCAAGCATTGGACCGAGTGAACACTGTTTTGAGTTTTCAGATTTCTGATATACATATATATATTTTCTGCTGTACATGATCATTCTCTGTTGGTAATTAGTAAAGAGTGAATACAGGAGTACCTTGAGCAAGGGCCCACTCATAGGTACAATCCGTATTATTTATTTTACTGCTATATTCCTTGTTGTTAGATAACTCATGCATGATAATTAAATATATATATGCTAATCAGATTGTTAGTTTTTAAGATTTATTTTAGAATTTGCTGAGTAATGTTTATGTGCATCATAATGGCCCTGAATATTTGTTGAATAATGACAGTTAAAGATTGTTAAGATGAATTGATTTCAGCCAACATCTAAAATCAAACCTATCGTTATCCTAACACCTTATGATTAAACTTTAGGTATGTGTATATGAATCTGGGTATGTATAACAGAGCCTAGGTGAAAGAACCTACCATCATAATAAACTTTGGCATCATCCACAGAGCTAAGGACAGGGATCATTAAGCACTTTACCCTTGTGATTACAGCATCGTAATTTTGAGTTTTTATAGACTTTAGAATTTCCTCTTACACATACGCACAGTTGCTACAGAATTACAATTCTCGTGAATCCCATTCAAGTGAACATTCAAAAGATTGAGTTTATGATATTTTCAGAGAGCTTAGTTTTCAGAGATACCACCAGAAGACTGAAAGGATCAGAGCTTTGTGACTTGTTTCTTTTGTAATCATAGTTACAGTAGGCTAGTTCTCCTTTCTGTGAAGATTGCACAAGAGTGCCTCGTAAGCACAATAAGACCTGGGTTGACAAATGAGTGATAGAGTATAGAGTGACACCAAACAATTGGGAATCATATTTTTACCTCGTCAGGTTGATTGGAGCACTCAAGTGGAAGACTTTCTTCTGCACATGTTTGATTGATGGATGAAATTTCAAATGCATGATCTTGAGTTAATTTTCGGGTAAGCTCTTTCTCTAAATTTATGTGGTATTTGCTATTGGAATAGTTAAGTGTGATCATATTTCTCAATGCATGATTGTATGCCCTCTTAGCTCTTGCATAGTAGATCCCCTCTCAAGGTTTGTGAATATCTCTACTTTAGGATTTTCATTTGTTATTTTTTAAATCAATCAATCCACTAAAAGAGTGCTAGGGTTTGAACACTTCAAACCTACCTATCTTTTAGTCTAACTTAAGCTTCCATGAAGAGCCTTAGTTGACCCCATATGCCCTAATTTGGTTGCTAGGCACTAGTCACTTCTTCTAGCCAAACAAATTTGCATTTTCCATTCATTTTCTTTTGTTTTATGTAGCTCTGAAATTTTATGTTTGCTTACACATAAAATTCAGCCTTAGAAACCCTAGGTTGCATGGTAGATTGCCTTAGCCTTAACCTGGAAATTACCCTTTTATAGAAATCTACCTTGATGTCCCAAAAATCTGCATCTAAATAGGGTAACTTAAATCATTTTACAAGGCTGTTTATTGACTGTACTTTTCAGATTTAGTAAGTGACTAAAATTCTTCAGATTTCCAAGTGTTGAAGCCTTAGATTCACCTAATTTCAAATCTAATTCAAGGCTAAAACAATCTGCTGTAACAAACTTGACTATTGGTTTAAAATAATTCATCTTTGAAACAAGTTGATAACAGCATTTAGCTACATTTCAGATCTGGAATTTAAAAAGATTAATACACATAAGAAATACCTCACAAACCCTAATCTACCTCAATAAAACACCAAAAATCAGATCTGAACATAGCCATTGAGAATTAAGTTGATTAACCGGAAATCATACATAGTTGATTCAAGTAAGTAGTAACCTAGGCCATCTTAGATTTCTTATCTTAGGTAACCTAGTTGCTATTAGGGAAGCCCCCCTTGTGTTGGAATTACCCAACCTAAAGTGAAGGAAGTAGTTGTTGAGGCGATAGTGACAACTCTTTCGAGTTACACTTGAGCTTAGGACCTAGTGAAGGCTTTGCAACAAGGGGTGTAAGTTTAGGTGATAGCCACTCCTATGTCCTCATCAAGTTGTGCAATACGATAAATATGGGCTTGGAGAGCCCCAGCATCAGTAGTAAAGTGCTGCAACAACTTGCAAACCGACAACCTCAAATTAACTAGAAAAACAATGTCCAGACTCCAAACCATACACTAACTCGAATGGACTCTTACCAATTCAGCACTTCTTGGTAATAATGCAATCAACCCATAGTGCAAATTTCAACTTCCCATCCCATGATCTCTTATTATAGCAACTATGTTTCTAATAATTCATACGAGATATTTATTACTAGAACCTGCAAGGTCGTTCCCCTATGGATTATAGTTTGTTGAAACTTGAAAGGGACAATATGATGCCATATTGTGAACAACATGTCATCAATTTCGTTGATCAAAACACACTAACATTGTCCACACTGATCTTGTTGGGAACCTTGAACCTTCTAACAAAATTATTCTCCAGAAAATTGAAAATTGCAACACTAGAAGAAGTCTTCAAGGTCACCACCTCAACCCACTTGGTAAAATAGTCTATGGTTGCAAGTATCCATGTAAGCCCATTGCTAGAGCTCCAATGAAATTTGGGATTAAGTCAAGCCCCCATTGCTAGAAAGAAGCTTACATGATGACCCTATGTTACCAGAGCGTGGAGACCGGGAGGTTTTTAGGGAGCAGGAGCATCGGGAACATCATTATATATGGGATTGCAACATTTTCATATATTTCCCTCTTGTCTAGCCTTTGCTTCTACCTCGATCCTCTAGGGACATCAATCGACACCACCCAAATTTGATGAAATTACCTAATCCTAGCCTTAAAATATGGTAGAAAAAGCTTAACATGCTTAATCAATGATTTTGGTTTGAGTGAAGGGTACATTTTGCTAAGGCCGTGACAAAGGAGTTTAACAATCAACACCACCAACTTTGGGGTAAATAAAGGACTTGGTGCTCTTGATTAAATGTCAATCACATACCCTCATATGTGATAGAATCCAATGAAAATGTTGCAATCCCATCAATCCTGAAATCTGTTAAGTCTGTTGAATTTTGAATGGGATATGAAATTCTACTTTCTCCATATGAAGTTCGATGAGGTTGGAACCACTCTCAAACATCCTGAAACAATTAATGGTAATGTTAAAAATTTAAAGGAAATGTCCACTTTTACTTTAAGAATTTAACATTACCATTAGGGAGCATCCAAGGAGCGCCTTAGGAGCACGCTCTCAGGCTTCGGGAGCACCTTGCACCTTGGGAGTGTGCTCCCAGGCTCTGAGAGCGTCCCAAAGAGAGTGGTGCTACCAAAAGGGCAGGGAGCATCCCAAAACTGGCCAAAACGTGCTCTCGAATTTTGAGAGCATGTTCCCAGGGGCGCTCCTTGGATGTTCTTGCTCGGAACGAGCTCCAAAGCTTGGGAGCGGGGGGGGGCGCTTCTGGTAACATAGCTATGAGGGACTCAAAGGGGTAGTCTTCAGAATCTTTGTTTCCCCTTAAACCTTTGGCATGGGTTATAGACACATGCATAAGTATGAGCATCTACAAAAATGGAGGCCCAATATCCTGCTCTCATCATTTTGTGAGCAATAGTCCTAGACGAAAAATTCCCTCCACGTAATCCCACACACATTTCTTTTAGAATTAAAATATAACTATAACCTTGTAATACAATAAAGAGGGTGCTTAGCCATAATGTCAAGTAACCACAAGTGAAGATTACCATCATTTCAACAGCGCGGCCAAACCAAAGACATTGTTGAGCCAAGAGATGTGATCTTGTATGATCACATTCATAGACGCTATCAAAAGAAGGGATAATCCGAATGTTCCACTCCATGCCTTAGCATATGTCCTCACACCCAAATATTATTCTTCATCTTGGTTGGCTCAAGCAACACCTAGGGGTGGGGATAGGAAAAAACACACACATATCCAGAGGTACAAAATGGATATATGCATTGCATTAGAAAATTTGGTCCCTAGTGAGGTTGAGTATGTTGAAGTACAACAAAATGAGAATGGACATCAGTGGATATGGAGTCTTAGCTAATATGCATGCAACTATAGATCAAGATAAGTTGAATCCTATCAAATGTTGGAACATATATGGTGCCTCTTCCACACATTTGCATAAATTAGAGGTTAGGGTTCTTTCATAGGTTGTGAACACTTCTTTTTCAAAGAGATGTCAGAGAACCTATGGTGTCATCCATAGTGTGAAGAGAAACACCTAAATGTAAACCAAGCATAAAGCTTGGTTTATGTGCACAACAACTTGAGGTTGTTCTCCCATTATTATGAGGTAGTGAAGAATGATGTAGCATATATGACTTGGGACAACAATCCAGAGCAGGCTAATCTAGAGGATAGAGCCATAGCTTTAGAGCACTTGGAGGAAAAAATTTTGTCTGAAAAGATTCATGACATTGATCATGCAGTAGAGATGCCACCCCCATCCACCACCATTGTCGTAACTAACAAGATTCCAGTCAACACTAACAAGATTCCAAATTTAGTAGCTTTGGCTTCACAACCTCTATCATCACATGGGGGCCATGTAACTCATGGTAGTGCTCATCCCCGTGTTCCACAGTCACTTCCACCTACTCCTATTATTAGATCACATGAAAGGAAATTAAAAGTTCCATGGCAAGAGGAAACCTTATTAGATAGTAGAATTATTTGTCATTTTTAGTTTAGAATATAGTTTATAGGAGTCCTCTGTGTTTATTATGGCCTATTTTGTAGACATTGAATGGAAATTTTAGTTTACACTTTGAAATGTTGGTTGCATATTACAACTCCTTGGTCATGAATATGATGCTCTATTTCATTTTGTGGTGGATGTTATATGTTACAGTTTGTTGATGACAAATGTTATACGTTGAAACTTGAAACTTTAAGGTTGATGTTATGGTTGATAATTTGATGACAATGTTACAAGTTATAATTGTTAGACGATTGATGTTGTGTACTAAATGGTTGATGCTTTAATGATCATCACTAATCCACTAGTTAAATTTGTGTTTTCATATTTTCTACAACTAATTTGGCATGCATTTTTTTTAATATATATTATATAAAAAAGGCTCATCGAATGCTTCGCTCCTAAAGTCTTTTGAAAATTGGCACTTCATGCTCCCATTCCCAACAACCATGGTCATGAGTCATGACTAATGACTCATATTCTAGATTATTCATTGCATATGTTGCACTCCCCACTTTAGGGATTTAACCTGAATGTTCAACCCCTAACTCTTCCACCTCTGAGAAGTTAAGCAATGTCATGTCCATCCAACAGAAGTCCTCCTCTAGGGTTTATATAGTTCATTAATAATGTATCTAGTATCATAACACTAGATTGAGTCCAGACAAAGGTTTATAGGGATTTGCTTTGCATGTCTGTGGAAATTTGTTAAGTCTATTTTAGTTGTATATATGGACCTAAATTCGACTTTCCTTGTGTGAGGTCTAATGTGTTTGACTCCATCACCAAATGATCTAGAGTGGGGATCCAACTTTTAACTTTTAATGTTAAAAATTTATGTCAATGAGTTTCTAATTCCAGTATAATTAACTTTTAGAATTTAACATTAAAGGTTATGAATTAACATTAAAAAAATGTTAACAAGTTAACAAAAACGTTTTAACATGTTGAGATCCATAAGAAAATGTTTCCCACTTGAGTCCACTCTATAAGTCATAGTTGTAAATGATTTGAGTCCACTCTATAAGTCATAGTTGTAGATGATTTGGCCCACTTATGACCAAAAGCACAAATCAAGGAAGCATAAATGGTATTATCATTTGTGCTTCAAAGAAAAGTTATCAAACTCAAACATAATGCAACCTCAAAATACAATGTAGCTCAGAGTCGACTTGGACTCAGCCTTCCACTCAGCGAACAACTTGCCCGCATAAAAAATATATAAACTATTCAAAATTTGATTGAAAAAATATCCATTAATGTGCATCAATGTAAATACAAACAATTAGACACCAAATAAGCAATTTTGTTGATTTATATTACATTTGAGGGTGCAAAAACGGAAAATTGCATCGAGATAAATAAACTATAAGCTTTAAGTGGGCCTAATAGTTAAGAACATGTGTTTCCTCCGAGGAGGTCACAAGTTCAAATCCAAAAGGGGGGTAAGGTATGTACAACTCCATAGACTTTAGCAGTGAAATCGTTACACGAAGGGGATCCCTTGTCCCACAAACAAGGAGGTTTCATACACCAATTCGGTGTCTGGCTTGACTATGACCTTAAAATTATATTATTATTATTATTATTATTAAGACTAAAATTCGAAGACATCACAGATAAGCATAGAGGCTCTAAATGGCCTCCATAGTCCAAAAACCATATAACTATAATCTAATGAATACAAACTATGACATGTGTCATGACCCATGATTCCTCTCATGGATCAATCACTGTGTTTGTTGCATTCTCCTCTTGAGGGGTTGCCCCTAAAGTTACAACACTTGAGTCATCCCCCTACAACAGATTAAACAGTGCCATGTCCATCGAGCCAAAGTCATCCTCTAGAGTTTATAGGGTTTATCAATGCATCTGGTATGATCACATTTGATTGAGTCAAGTTAGGTGTTTACATGGTTTTGCTTTGCATATCTATTGAAATCTGTTAAGTCTATTTTCGTCGAATATATGCTAATTCTACTTTCTTTGTGTGAAGTCTGATGGGTTTAATTCCATCACCAAATGATCTAGAGTGGGGGTCCCACATTAAAGTTTTAATGTTAAAAACTGAAGTCAATGAGTTTAGAATTTAAGTCTAATTAACTTTTAGAATTTAACATTAATAGTTAAAAATTATCATTAAATGTTAATGAGCTTAGGGATTTATAGGGATTAGGGTTCTCATATTTTTCCTTGCCTTTTATTTTTTGTACCGAGCCCCACAAGCAAGCATCCACATCAGCAGATGAAAAATTAATCAAGTCATGTTTTGACTTGACTAAGTCACCAGTGTTTTGTTGACTCTGCCAATTCAGAGGTCAATTATGTTGAGAATTGTAGCTCGGACAAGAACTTCCACACAGGTTCGATGTGAATGTGCAAGAAGTAGTTCAAGATATTTTCAAAAAGTAATTCTATTTTGTAACTCTCTTTAGTAAAAAAGTGAAAGTCTTATTTTTAGCAGTTGAGTCTAAAAATTGTATTTCATCCATGCATGACTTGGACTTGGAATAATCTCAAAAATAGATTAGGGTTTTGGTCTCAGCTAAAATTATAAAGACAGGACATGATAGAGAGTTCACACACACAAGAACAGTTGAGCAGGTTGAGCAATAGAGAGAGAGAGAGCAGGCAGCCAAGAAAGAGACGTTTCCAGGCAGTGTGTAGTCATGTACAGTGTTAATTGTCTTAAGCCTAGATCTGATCCCGAATTCCAATAAAAATAATTTATACCCAGATGCATGCATGGAAAACATTAAATTCCAGATCTGATTTTTATGAACAGAAATACACTAAGCTTATTAACAACACATGCATGCGCAGCAGAAACTGAAAACCAATCACAGAAATTGACACAGATATTTTTGGGTAATTACCCCTGGAAAAACCCCGAAGAGAAAACCAGCAAATGAGATTTTTATTGATTTGGCCCACAGAGAAGAATTCTGGAAAATTATTACAGCAATTAATGAACCTATACTTAGCTCAGAAATCTGGAAAATCGTGCCGTAGAAATCTGCACAAAATTGTCTTAGAATTTGTGCACAGCCAGAACAGCACCCTCTCAAATCTTCCTCAATTTGCATGCAAATCTTCCTTGGGAATTGTGCCCAACCTATACATTGTTCTACCTCAATTTGTGTGCATCCTACCTTGGGATTTGTGCCCAACCTGTACGCTTTTCTGCTATTTATCTTTGTTGTACAGATGGCTTGGGAATCGTTCCCTCCTTGTCTTGGGATGTGCGCCCTTTCCCTTGCTATCCTACGATTTTTGTCATGCAATCTTTTTCCTCTCCTCTTTAGCTCTCCAACCGTCACCTGTCACAATGAGTCGACTTTTCCTCTCTCTGGCTTCTTTTACCTTCGTATCTCCAACCTCGTAATCATCACCTCAATCCACAGACAAGATCGACTTATAGATCAAAGGTCACGATATAATCTAAGGTTCACTTTAATTAACTTTATGAACTTTAGCTAAGCCAACATTAATTAATAATTGATTAATGTGCTTTTTGATAAAAGTCACTTTATAAAAATAAAGCAAGCCTAAGAAAGTTATTGGACGACTTTTGCATGCTTCGACTCTGAGCCAATGCAAAAGCACTTGTCTGAGCTACCATATTTTAACACTCCCTCTTAGCGAGGAAGGTGTTCTGCACCAACCTCAACTTATCTCTGAAGAACACAAACTTCCCCTTTATCAAAGCTTTCATGAGGATGTATGCAACCTACTCATATATAGAGATGTACCGAAGCTTCACAGCTCCTCTCTGAACATAGTCCTGCATGAAGTGATACCTGATCTCGATATGCTTCGACCTGTCATGAAACATTGGATTCTCCGAGAGTTTAATGCAACTCTGATTACCACAGTGAATGATAGTTGGCTACAACATCTGACCAAGTAATCCATTGAGTAACTTGCTAAGCCATATGGCCTCACAACTCGCCTGACTAGCTACCATATACTCTACCTCTATAGAGCTCAATGCCACTGACTTCTACTTCCTACTGAACCAAGACACAATTGTCGATCCCAAGCTGAAGCAGCACCCTGAGGTGCTTTTCCTATCAACTGCACTTCCTGCCTAGTCTGAGTCTATGTAACCCATCAATCTGACTCCATCCCCTTGAACATAGCTCAATCCTTAATCTATCGTACCTCGTAGGTGTTAAGGTTTAAGCTATTATTAGAGTTCTTTGCATTTCAATAGATAACAATAGCATAAGATAGGATCATTGAGAAATACACAATCACAAGAGACACATCATTTATCCTGGAAAACCCTCAAATACACAATCACAAGAGACACTACTTATCCCGAAACCCCATGTGGCGTGAAAACCTAGCAAACTTCTTTAATATAGATAGCCAATACAATGCCAAGAGATAACCAAACAAGTACAGAAAGTCCTCACCCAAGAATGTACCTCTCTCAATCGGCAGCTACGGAACTTGTCTCTCAAATGAACAAGAGAGTGTGCTCAAGGAGATGCCATTCTCTTATTTATACAAGTCCGCACTTCAGGAAGTGTCTTCAATCGTAGGTCGACTTCTTCTTTGGGTGGTTATAACCACCTTTATTGTATCGGGCTTCTTTTAATATATTCTCAGTCAATTTCTTCAGCCTATTTTAATTACATTATGACCAATCCACAAAAAGGGGATTTGGTCTTTACAAGATTTACATGATCAATCCACAATGGGATTGATCCAATGAATAATATATCAAATAATAATTAGAATACACTTTGCGCCATGATTATTTCAACACTCCCCTTAACAAGAAGGGTATTCTTCAACAAAGATTAGACGAGAGAGAGGGCCTTTATCATCAACAACATCAGAAGACAACATCATCAATATCATCTTGGAACACCGACTAGCGTATCTATAAATCATCTAAGTTTTCTTCATCGACAAAGATCATCATTCTCAAAGGAATGCAATCATCATCTCAGACAATATGAATGTCTTAGTATAAAACTAATACATCATCATCATCACAAAGATTTAGGTCAAGCCTACCATCATAATGCTGTGACTGCTTTACGCCACAATGGTTACTGAAGCTCGGTGACTACTTTTCTTTACGCCACAAAGAATCAAGATGAAGCAAGATACTAGACTAGTTTTACATCATAGCAATTAAGTCAGGCTAATGCGACTAGTCTCATCTCACCGTCTTGCTTTGCGTCACAAAGACTTCAAGCCGGAAGTAAGATAATTAGATCGCTTTACAGCCTATCAAGATGGAATCACAGTATTAGTCTCATCTCATCTTCTTTCTTTACGTCACATTACTCAAGCTGGAAGCAAGATACTAGACTAGCTTTATGTCACAAAGCCTCCGTTGAAGCAAGATACTAGACTGGTTTACGTCATTAGCCTACCAAGTCGGAAGCACAAGACTAGTCTCTCATCTCATCGCCTTGCTTTTACCGCCACAAAGACTCGCTTCGAAGTAAGATACTAGACTGCTTACATCACAAATTTCATTGCCGGAAGCACGCATAGTCCTATCACAACGCCTTTTCTTTACGCTACAACACTCAAGCCGAAGTAAGATACTAGATTGGTTTTTACGCCGCAAATATCAAGCTCGAAGTAATAGTGACTAGTCTTATCACAACGCCTTGCTTTATAACATCACAGACTCGCCGAAGCGATACTAGATTGGTTTTTACGCCGCAGCTCTTATCAAGCTAGAAGCTTTCCAAGATTAGCTACACAACAGCCTACCCCTTCGAGGAAGGTCCTTTTCAACTATACCAAGTTTATCCGGAAGTGCTCAAACTTTACACAAGATAGAGGCTTCACCAACACATCAGAAACCTCGCTCATCCCAGAGTAACGCATCGAGCATTAAGGCTCCTCTTTGCACCATGTGATAGATGTAATGATAACGAATCTATATGTGCTTCAACACCTATCATGGAATACCGGATTCTCTAACAACTTCAAGCAACTCTAGTTGTCACATAGGATTGTGGTTTCTCCCATCTCTAGGTCAAATAGGTTTGTCAACAACTTTCGGTTATATAGCTTCGCTAGCCATGTAACACAGTAATGTATTCTCGGCTCATAGAAGTCGAGAGCAATGCTAGATTGCTTCCTATCGCCAATGAGATCATCAATCGATCCTAAACTGAAATAGCATCCTAAAGTGATCTAGATTGGTTTTTACTGCCCGCAGCCATCAAGCTTGTAGCTCGGTACTAGTCATATCACAATAGCTACCCCCCCTTTCGAGGAAGGTCCTTCAACTATACCAAGCTTATCTCGAAAAGTGCTCAAACTTTACACAAGATAGAGGTTTGTTCAACACAACAGCAACCTGTTCATATGTGCTAACGCATTTCGAGCTTCAAGGCTTGTCTCTGTACCATGTCATCGATGTAATGATAACGAATCTCTATGTGCTTCGACCTATCATGGAATACGCACTCGGCCATCTTTATGCATCTCCGGTTGTCACATAGGATCGCTGCTTCCATCTCTAGGTCAAATAGGTCGGTCGACAACTTACGGCTTACATATAGCTTCGTAGTTGGCATAACATGTAGCAATGTATTATGCTCAAGCAGTCAGAGTAGCCGGATTGCTTCCTACTGGCCACTTAGATCATCAATATCCCAAACCGAATAATAGCATCCCCGGCGGATTTTCCGGCCATAAAAACTTCCATCCTAATCTGAATTAGTGTACCCACTAATGTGAAATCATGATCTCCATCATAACTACGACCACATTCTAATGTACCCTTAAGGTAAATTCCCATCACATGTTTTGTAGCCATAAGGTGAATATGTCTAGGTTTCTACCTTAAACCGACTCTCAAGGTGTTCACAAAGAAAACAAATATCCTGGTCTGTGTCTGCCAGTACATCAACATCCAATAACTGCCTCCATACAAAGGTGGCATCAATCAATTCCGAATGGCATCAATTCACAGCCTTCACTAAGCCTCCATGTGTGTATTCATGTACTTGCATTCGAGCATGCCAAATCTCTTCAAGATTTCGACCGCATAATTCCCTTGGTTAAGGAAAATCCCTTCTAGACTCGCCATACCCTCAAACCTAAGAAATAGTGCATTAGGCCAAGGGTCTTTCATCTCAAATTCTCAAGCGAGTCTCTACATTCAAGTGATGAGCTTTTCTCTAGTTAAGCATTAAGTCATCCACATATAGCAATAATATCAATGGCTCATCGCTCATAAACTTGAAGTAGAGGTTAGAATCACTTTTACTCTTGGTAAATCCCAGCTCGTCGTAGTTGTCTATATTCATACCAAGCTCTAGGAGCTTGCTTCAACTGCATAAGGCTTTCTTCAACTTGCGCACATGAGACTCCTTCTCATCTCTCAAACCTTGTGTTTTCTCTATATACACTTCCTCTCGATAATACCATTTAGGAAAGTTGTCTTTAATGGGCCCATCTAGTGTAACTTCCACTTCATCTTAGTCGCAATAGCTATGATGGTTCTGATAAAAGTGTATCCGCTACAAGAGCTAATACTGTCTCTTCATAGTCAATGCCTCTTTTTGAGAAAAGCCAACAGCTACAAATCTTGCTTTATACTTCTCAATACTTCCATCGCCAACATGTTTTATTTTGAAGAGCCATCGGACGATACCACATCCTTGTTATTTGGTCTGGGAACTATCTCCCATACATCGCTCTTATTATGGATTGGTATTCTCTCACATGCAGCATCTCTCATTCTTTTCTTTCTCTCAATGGCTTCTTCAAAGTAAGTAGACTCTCCCTTTTCTAAGAGATCACACATCAAAGCTATATAACTGAAGAATGGCTTGGTCTTTCACATGTCTCGTGGTTCCTTCGAACACCCATATTTCTCCATCTTGAATAAGCTCTAGCCCAAGTTGGCTTTCTTTATGGGAGATTGTCATCTCCAAGGAGGTTCTTGAAACTCTACTACGCCATGATTTTCTAGAATTTCCTCATCAGGGAAGCAGGACTTCCTCACTGCTCACAGCCTGGAACCTCCCTCATCACTCTCAGAACTCGTGGGATTACAGTTCCTCTCATATACCTCAATGGCATTTTCTATTTCTTTTGAGCATTCAATTCTATCAAAGGTCACATCCTCACATCTCAATGTATGTTGACCTCGGGTATATAGGATCCCGGCGTCTTGGAGACCTCACATGATCCCACAAATATTCCCTTCTTTCCCGTGGGTTCCAGCTTGTTTCTTTTCTCTTTCTCGTATATGTATAACACTGGTAAACCAAATATTTTGAGATGGCTTACTGCTAGCTTCTTTCCAGAGAACATCTATTCCGGGTCTTAAACCCAAGTGCACTATGCGACAGTCATTTTGCACATATATGGTTGTCATTGTTTCCGCCTATACACATAGGAAGATCTTGATCGTGGGTCATAGTCTCTACTGGGCTTCATTATCGCTCGCTCTTTTTTCAACCACACCATTTTGTTGATGATTATAAGGAGTAGTGAGCTCCTCTTGATCCCAACATCTTTACAGGTTCACAAACCTCTTTTGAGGTGTATTCTCCATTATCTAACCTGAGCATCTTGATCTTTCTTTCTAAAGATTCTCTATCAAGGCTTTGAATTCCTCAATTTGTTGAACACTTCATCTTTATTTCAAGAGATACAACCAGTCTTACGAGAATAACTATCAATAAATGATACATAATATACATACCTTACTCAATAGGATCTAATACATTAAATAATAATACACCGAATGAATGGGAGTTCTAGGACTCCCCTTCGCTTTGGTCGCCTCTCTCGGAAAAGGGTTCTTGATGTCTCTCCCTTGTGCACATCCATTGCATACACCTTCATGGTCAACCTTGAGTTCCTGTAAACCCGTTGACCGCTTTGTATATGTATGGTAGAGCCTTGTAGTTAATGTGAGCTGTAGCTTGTATGCCAAAGTTCACATGGATTCTCAATGGTGGGTCATGGCATCTTCTGAGAGACCCTTACCTTAGCTGCCACCTTCTTCTTTCCAATGATGATTGCTTCTTTTAAGGTTTCTCCTTGAGTCTACATAAGAACTTTCCATCTATAAAGGCAACTCAAGAGCCTTTCTTCTATTAATATGGAGAGTAGTTTCTTTGTCAACCTGGTACATATAGTACGCCCTTCATCTTCATTGTATTTCCTAAATTAATCTTGTAGTTTGATTCTTCTCACCCTTGAGTGGATATTGATAATCATCTCCAAGTGTCACTTTCTCGAGAAAACTTTCTAAAATGTAAGAGAGAATATCTTTGTGTCATGTCATGTGCTTGAGGCACCACTATCAATGAGCCAAGTGTCCTCTCCAGTGTTACCAACCTGAGAGGGCCGAGATTAAGACATGTTCTTTAATTTGTTCTCTTAACATCTTTAAAAGTGGCTCTTCATCTTCAATTGCAAGACAAGTATGGTGCCTCTTTTTTTCCTCTTGTTTTCTTCTCTTCTGGCTGGACAAAATTTCACAATGTCCCATCTTGTCACAATGGTAAAATTGATAAGACGAGAAATATTTTCCCTTTCTTTAACCCTTACGATATTTATGGAATCTCCTTGGAGAGTCAGATTCTCTATGTATGAATTTGTTTTGGGGTTGAGACTCCTTTGTAAGTCTCTTTCTAGAAGGAAGACTTATTTCTTCCTCCCCTTTAGTGAGTAGTTAGCTCTTGATCTTCTTCATCCTTTCTAGTAAAGCCTCTCAGTTAGCTACTCTTGTTTCTTCTTGATGCATTCTTCCCATAGACTATCAAACTTCACTTTCTCCTTTCTGGCACATAACGTCTAGATGAAAGCATCCTAAGGTCCGGTGAGACCATTTAGGGTTGTCATTATAAGTTCGCCTTCATCTATAGTATTCCAATTGCTTCTAGTTGTTCTCTGAATTAAGGAGCATTATGGAGAAGTATTCTTGGATTGATTCTCCTTCTTGCATCCTTGTACTTTTGAGCTGAAGCTCCTAAGATTAATCTTCCGATTTATGTTCTTTTCCTTCATATAGTCTCAAGTTTAGGGCATCAAACATTTCTTTCGAGTCTTCTTAGATGATTATTATAGGGAATCGTGGTCTCTTGGATTGAATCAGAATGATTCTTTTGGCCCCATTGTGTCCTTTTGGTGCTTTTTCAAGTAAAGACGAAGCTCCCAAGACTTCTTATCCTTTGACTAATTTTGCTAGGTCATTATCTTAAAGAATGAGACCAAATTCCTATACTTCCAGGCACGAAGTTTTCCACACCTTCTAGCTTCTCAACAATGCTTAACGCTGTGACATCTTTACTTGAAGTCGGGAAATGTCCAAAATGAAAATGTCTAAAATCAAATTTTTGAACTTACCAGAGGTGCTATGCTAAGGCTAGTAGCTCCGGTGTGCTTGGATCTGAAAATCCAACTTTTACCCTCCAAACTTGATCTCATGGATTCTGGATCATGTTTCGGTTTTCCTGCAACCTCCTCGTAATTGATACTTCTAGTTTTCTCTGCACTGGATACTTCGGTACTGGTTCTCCTGTTTTCAAGTAATTCTTTGTGAACCAGGGTTTCACTTTCCTGAGGCTCTAGCCACCTAGAAAGGTGTGCTCAAGGTGCCAAATGATCCTTGGGGAGGGCGACTTTTCTAGATATTTTTAGGGTTGAAATACCTCACTAACAAAAAGCCCTAATTTGTATGTACCGCAGAATAAAGGATTGTTTTCTCTTGTGAAAGATGCCTCTCTCTCAACTTGGCTCGATACCATGTTAAGGCTTAAGCTATTATTAGAGTTCTTGTATTTCAATAGATAATAATAGCATAAGATAGGATCAATGTAGGAAATACACAATCACAAGAGACATCATTTATCCTGGGAAACCCCTATGGGCAAAACCTAGCAAAAGTTCCTCATTATAGATAGCCAATATAATGCCAAGAGATAACTCAAACAAGTACTGCAAAGTCCCTTCCCAAAGATCTCTCTCTCTTCTCCAACTCAAGAACTCCGGAACTTGTCTCCTCAATGAACAAGGAGGTAGGTTCATGGAGGCGCTTAGCCTCCTTATTTATACAAGTTTGCCACGTGTGGAAGTGTCTCTTCAATCATGTGGCTAACTTCTTCTTCCCTGGTGGTTATAACCACCTTATTATACTGAGCTTCTTTAATATACTCAAATAATTTCTCTTCTATTACAATTACATTATGACCAATCCACAAAAGGGGATTTGGTCCTTTACAAGAGTTTGCATATGATCAATCCACAATGGGGATTGATCCAATGAATAATATATCAAATAATAATTAGAATACACTTCTGTGCTACATTATTTCAACAAGAGGTTCCAAGCACATGTTTTGTTGCCACCTCGTGCACTCTCCTCCCTGACTCCAACCATGAACTCACTAAGGGTGTTGGACGAAACAGATATCTGGTATAGTGTTGACTAGATACATCAAAGAACCAATCAATTGTCGACATAGGGACAACCAAATTTTCATGCACTTAAGCATCCATCTTCTCAAGTTGAAGGTCATAGGCGTAGACATAGGCCTACAACCCTTCTTCTCAAATCTCCTCAAGATATCCATTATGTACTTCCATTTACCAAGGAATATCTCATATGTCATACTTCTAATCCCAAAAAGTAATGCATCAACTCGATGTCCTTCATCTCAACTCAAGCAAGATCTTGCTTGCACTCCTCGATGAGCTTCTCTAACCCAATAAGAAATAGATCATCCATACAAAACAAGAATGAGAGGATCCTTGTTAGATTTTCATTAGTTTCAATAATACTAGATTTTACCATATTGTGGATTTGTGTACCTTGGGAGGTGTCCCAAGTCCCGTTCATTTGAGACTTTGTCCTAGTCCTTTATGTCTATTTGTACTTTGACTTTTGTTAAAGTGAAAGTGTCAAATTTTTTGGCAAAAAGTGAACATTAAATTACCTTTTGGTGATTTTGAGGAGACATAAAGGACTTAGAGAATTAACCCAAAAGTGGTTTTGAGATTACATTTATGAGAGGTGATCTCTAACTCGATTAGGGATGATCTCATCCCTTGGATCTTAGGGTTTCACTTTTGGTGCCTAAAGGGGCAAATGGCCAAAGGAGGGCGCATTGTTCATGAGGAGACTTTTGCCTGTGAGAGGAGGAGTTTTTGGAGTTTGAGCATGAGACTTGTTGCATGAGGGAGGATAGGAGGCAGCCTAGCTTTGCATGAGTGCATCTTGGAGCAGCTACCACCTATTGTTTTGTGGAGAGACTTCATCTTGGAGGAGGGTGCATGGCATTTACAGGCTGTTTTCTACCTGGAGAAGTTTCTAGCCAACAGAATTCATTGATGTCAGTTGCAAAGTGACTGTGAAAGCAAATAGACGTATATCCCTCGTGGAGGGGTTTTACTATCAGCATCTCTTGGATTCCTAGGAGCGTGATCCTATAGTCAGAGGGGCGACCATACATTTCTCCCCTTCCTCGCGCTTTGAGCTTTGGATACTTTCATTTTGAGTTGCTATTGTACCGTGTTCTTATTGTATTGTATTTCATCGGGGATTAGATTATTGTCACCTCATATATACACTTCCATCTCAAACCTGGTTTTCCCGGGTTTGTATCCAGTATTATATGACCAAAATACTCGTGTCTACACATGCATTTTAGTTGTCGTTAGAAGCTCTTAATTCTGTCCATATTTCAGAATTTAAAGATTAAATAGGTGTGTTGTTGTTTATTGAAGTATAATGTAATTTTATCTAACATAAACTACTTGCAAGGGCACCCAATCATTGACAACACCCATAACACATCAGCAAAACAAAACTTCATCATCGCTATTGTTATAAAACAGAAGAAAACTAAATTTGGGACAGCAGAAACTTATGTCTTAGCTTCACAAAGATGCACTCAAGAAGACCCGCTGGATAGGACTCCTCGATTTTCTATATGGTATCGTGAGCTTTACGCTGGGATTTTCGACAGTTTGGACAGGGCGACAGTGGCTGCTTACATACACTTATTAGGTAGATTTTTTGAGGACAGCCATTGACTCCTCTGGTCGACTCTGGCAGATTTTTGCGCGAGTTTGTAAGTGCTTCTGTACACCCGTAGATCGCTTCCTTTCACACCCACGCGAGGGAGGGAGGCTGATTTTGACCTTTTCACACCCATTTGACAGGAGTGAGGTCACCACATTGTCTCTTTTCACACCTGCTTTGACAGGAGTGAGACAGTGTTCCTTTGTAGTTTGAGCATAAGTTGGAGTGAATTTTGGCAGACATGTCAGCATTTTAGATGCGAGTTGAGGACAGGCTTGCTGGGGCTAGCAATTGGTCGCGTTGGAAGGTGAGGATGGTCTTCGCCTTGGAGGACCTCGAACCATGGGACATAGTTCAGGCGGTTGTTCCCGCTATTCCTTTGACTGCTCCCATCTTGGGAGCGGAATATAAGAAGAACAACAACAAGGCTCAGTAGGACGCATTTTCTGATGGAGTCCGGATCACATCATTCCCCATTTGACGAGGAAGGCCCATGCATATCAGATATAGGTGCCTTTGATCACTCTATGAGAGCCCTAATGAGAACCGGAAGATGGTTATTCATGATAGACTCAAGAGCATTTGTATGCTCAAGGATGGCCGGGCTTCATTTCCTTGCTAGATTCACTCGGATCAGAGACGAGCTTTGAGCCGTCGGTGAGGTGATCGTACTCGACTCTTTGGTGAGGCAAGCTTTGCATAGCTTCACCAAACAATGGGGTCCATTCATATGTGGCATTGTTGCCAGAGAGGCCTAACCCACATGGGAGAGGATGGATGACCTCTGCCGAGGAGACCGGGATTAGCATCGTAGTCTCGCGCAGGCACAGAGGGATGGGGGTGGAGAGGATCTTGCCTTTGGGCAAAGGGCAAGAAGGCCGACCGGTGGTCGGCAAGGTCCCAAGACCTGGGGCCAGCCAGAGGAGTGGAGGAGGAGCAGAGTGGCAGTGGCCAGAGCAATGGTCATGACAGTGGTCAGGGCAATGGTCAGAAGACAGATATGAGCAAAGTGAAGTGCTTTATTTGTAAGAAGTTCGGACAATTCATATGGGATGCTGTCCAACAGAAGAAGAAGAGTGGGGTGCTGCCAGCCAGGAGACAGATTTTCGACTCCGCAGGGAGGTGTATTTCCAAAGACAAGTAGCCTCGGTTGAGTACTCACTAGATATCTGGTATGTAGATAGCCGAGCATCGAGTCACATGACCAATATGAGAGAGCATTTCACTGATCCTTTAGACACCGAGGTCGATAGATATCTCACTCGGAGATAACAGGATTGTTACAGCTTTTGGCCGGGTTGGTACGCTTTTAGAGAGAGGGCTTGCCACCGATTTCATTCACCGATGTTCTCTTCGTCCCTGGGATTAAGAAGAACTTGATTTCCACCCCTCCAGGATAGAGAGGTCTGAGGTCTTCTATTCAGGGGCAACGTCGTACTCATTTTTCGTCGAGGTGGCTCTATAGACTCCGTACATGTGATTGGAGTGAGAGAGGTAGACTTGTATCGGTTACTGTTTTAGCTACTACATGCATTGGTGGCTAGTAGAATCAGCAGCGGACAGTTATGTGAGTTGTGGCATCAGAGGACAACTCACCTTCATCATGGGGCTCTAAGGATACCGAAGGAGATTGTGACTGGAGTGCCAAAGTTCAATACAAAGCATGAAGATGTTTGTAGAGGGTGTGTGTGCTTGGTAAGTTTGCTAAGGCTTGCCTCCCAAAGAAAGGGATGTACAGACGAGGGGATACTGATTTAGTACACACTACGTGTGTGTGGCCCATGTCTCTAAGTCCTTTGAGGGTTGTGAGTATTATCTCACATTCATAGACGACCACTCAAGCAAGACTTGATCTATTTCCTCAAGGCCAAGAGCATGGTCTTCGTACAATTCCAAGAGTTCAGGGCTCTTGTGGAGAACCGCATTGTGAAAGAGGATCAAGGTCTCAAGGTCGACAACTGGGAGAGTATTCCTCGAGATCTGGCTTAGGACTTCTCATGCTCCAGATGGCATCGTGAGAGATGATCAGATTCCTACAACCCCCGCCAGAATCCTGGTTGCCGAGAGGAAGAACCTAAGCGACATCGGCAAATGGTGACCCATGTCAGATGATCGAGGTTGCCTTTGTACTTTGTGGGCGAGGCAGGCTGTACCGCAGCTTATCCTGCAATGAGTCCCTATAGGGATTTTGGGGAAGATGACCTCGGTGGAGGCTCTCACTGGAGGAGGTCTGGTTGAGCACATCGGATTTTGGTTGCTCGACGTTTCAAGATGTCCCTCGAGAGGAGACGGTTAGACCCACAAATTCTCGCCAAGGGATTCTAGTAGGATATCTTCTTCATTCGGAGTTGCTATTGTACCGTGTCTTATTGTATTGTATTTAATCAGATAGATTATTGTCACCTCATATATACATCGATTCAAACTGGTTTCCTGGGTTTTATCCAGGGTCATATGACCAAAATACCTGTGGTTCCACACATGCATTTTAGTTGTCATAGGAAGCCCCCACTCATCTACATTTCAGCATTTAAAGATTAAATAGGTGTGTTGTTGCTTATTAAAGTATAAATGTAATTTATCTAACATAAAACTACTCTTGCAAGGGCACCCAATCATTGACAAAAATCTATAACACATCAAAGAAACAAAACTTTACCGCTATTGTTATAAACGTTTAAAACTAAATTTTGGGGACAAAGAAGAAACTTATAGTTCTAGCTTGTCAAAGATGCATCAAGAAGACCGCCGATAGGGACTGGATTTCTACACAGCATCTCACCTGGGATTTTCTACAGATCTCGCTTGCACCCCTCGATGAGCTTCTCTAACCCAATAAGAAATAGATCATCCACATACAAAACAAGAATGAGAGGATCCTTGTTAGATTTTCATTAGTTTCGTTAACATTAGATTTACCATATCATTTTTATCTTCTTTTAACATTCAATAATCATATACTAAAATATATATAAGTAGCAGATAAACAAGCACAAGAGGACACAAAGATTTATCCTGGGAAAACCCCAAACTTGGGGAAAAACCCAGCCAACGTTTCTTAGAGAGAATATTCCAATACAACTATGAACAAGCTCTAATCACAAAAGCAAACCAACAATGAAGAACCTTGATCACAAATACTTATCTCTTCTTCTTGTCAAACCCTAGCAAGGGAAGACAACTAATCAACACCACATAACTGGTACCAAGACAATGTAAAAAATATGGCTTCAGCAAAACATGCAAAAATCTGTTATACTTTAATTCCTTCAAGCATCAATAAACTGGCATATAATTATAAACAGTAACTGTTGCAAGAAATCAGATCTGATAAATAAGGAACAGTAGAGAGCAGCAACAAATCAGATCTGATAAATCAACTCATAAACAGTTGGGGCAGCAACAGAAGGAACAATGTATAAACAACAAAACAGATCTGAACCTTCTTTGACATAGAGAACCTTCTTTATACTCAGAACTTGCTTCCAAATCAGTCTTTAACCCTTCAGGGTCAGATTAGTGCATGAGACAAAAGCGGCCCTGCATTACTGGGAGAGAGAGTACGACTGAATTGTTGAGGGATGAAAAAAAACCAAGACAAGTGAACGCCCAAGCTGGAAAATAGTCTGCCAATGAAGGCACAAAAAAAATCTCAACGATAGATGGATGGATCGGTATATCAATGAGGGCTAGGATGCTTTATTTATAATCAATCAACGGCTTTTAGGGTTAGGGTTAGGGTTGCACTACAATTAGAAGTTAAGTCTTCTAAGTCATAAGTCAAGTCAAGTCAAGTCACCTCAAGACACGTCTAACTCAAGTCATGTCTAACTCAAGTCACGTCAAGTCAAGCTAACTCAAGTCAAGTCAAGTCAACACAAATCATAGGGCTAGGCGCTTAACATCCCTTTCAGTCAAGTCGACACAAGTCAAGGCACATGCATTAATGCATGTGTTCGCATGTGTACTCTAACGCAATGCATGTGATCACATGTGTCCATGCAATAACTGGAAGCTTATCATCACCATATAAGGAAGGCTTTGTCTGGATGATGTGATCATCTCATCTTCCTGACTGCTCCTAAGGTCACATGCATGACCTAGGAGAGGAAGACGTCACACACCAACCATCTGCTTGGTCCCAGACCAAGATCTTCCTAGTTAACTAACCAGGAGGCCCTAGTGATCAGTTAGGGGCCTTTTCCATGGCATACATTGAATGGTCCCAAACCAAGATCCCTAGATAATTGTTAGGGGCCCTAGATACCGGCTAGGGACTTGAACTGCATGGTTAACTGACCAGGGTACCATCCTCCCAGAGAATGGCACTCACAGTTGCACTAACTTTAACACTCCCTCTCAACAAGGGAGGCATTCTCAGCAACACCAAACTTGTCTCAGAAGTACACAAACTTCGTCGTGGACGGAGGCTTAGTCAACACATCAACAGTTTGTTCATCTATCGGAACATACTGAAGTCTGATGGCATTTCTCTGTACCATGTCCCTGACATAGTGATACTTCTTCTTGATGTGTTTCGACCTTTCATGAAACACAGGATTTTCTGAGATCTTCATACAGCTCTGGTTGTCACAATGTATGATTGTTGGCTCAAGCCTTGCACCGAACAAATCAGCAAGTAGCTTTCTTAGCCACGCTGCTTCTCGACAGGAAGAACTGGCAGCAATACATTCTGCTTCTGCGGTGCTCTAGGCTATGCATCCCTGTTTCCTGCTAGACTAGGAGATCATGGCCAAACCCATGCTAAAACAATATCCGGAAGTGCTCTTCCGGTCCAAGACACTACCTACCCAATCTAAATCTATATAGCCATGAAGCATTACACCCCCACTCGAGGTGTATCTGAGCCCATAAGCTATAGTACCCCTGAGATATCTGAGTACATGTTTGGCAGCCACCCAGTGTGAGTGCCTCAAATTAAACATGAACTGACTTAGGGAGTTAACTGCAAAACATATGCCAGGCCTGGTGTGTACCAAGTACATCAACGATCCGATGAGCTAGTGATAAATGGTAGGATCTACTAGCTCTGAACCTGAAGCTGAGTCATGTAACTTCTTTAGGTTGGACACCATTGGTGTCGCCATGGACTTGCAGTCCAACATCCTGAATCTATGGAGCACATCAACAGTATACTTCCCTTGAGAAAGGAAGATCTCTTTTGTCTTCTGCCACACCTCCAGCCCAAGGAAATAATGCAAGATGCCTAAATCTTTCATCTCAAATTCTGCTGCAAGCTCCCTCTTACACTGAGCTATCAACTAATCCTCTATGGTGAGGAATAAGTCATCCACATACAGAACCAAAATCGATTGGTTCTTCACAACCTTAATGTAAAGGTTGGGATCTCCTATACTCTTGGAGAATTCGAGACTTTGTAGATAGTTGTCAATCCTGCCATACCAACCTCTAGGAGCTTGCTTTAGCCCATATAGGGCTTTCTTGAGCTTGCACACATGGGACTCCTTCCCATGGATTACAAACCCCTCTGGTTGTTCAATATAAACTTCTTCCTCAATCTTTCCATTAAGGAAAGTTGTCTTTACGTCCATCTAGTGAAGCTTCCAGCCCAAGACTGAAGCAAGGGAAATAATAACTCTGATAGAGGTATATCTGACTACTGGAGCAAAAGTCTCATCGTAGTCTATACCTTCCTTCTGAGAGAAACCACATGCCACAAATCGTGCCTTACACTTTACCACAATGCCATCAGTTATGTGCTTGATCTTATAGATCCATTTGGAAGTTACAACTAACTTCCCTTGTGATCTGGGAACCACTTCCCATGCGTCATTCTTCATTATTGATTGATACTCTTCTAACATAGCATCTTTCCAAACCTGTTATTTGGTTGCCTCCTCATAAGTGGAGGGCTCTGCATTAATGACGTGGCTCAACTGTGATATCAAATCGGAGTACTTTTGTGGCCTTTTTCTTTCTCTGAAAGTTCCCTTTGGTGTTGCATGCTTTTTTGCTTCCTGCAGAATCTCTCGGCACCAAGCTGGCCTCCTTTTGGTAGGAGGTGCCTCTAGAAGCCTCTCAATAGGCTCCTCAATAAGATCAACTGAAGGCTCACTGGCCTACTCTCTCTACTCATCTGAATGAGATGACTCATGGACTGACCCCTATGAAGTAGGAGCTTCTTGCTCCTATAAGTCTGTATCACCGGGAAGTTCTCTGGAGCGACGAAAGGAAACCTCCTTATGGAAGGTCGCATCTCTGCTGACCTCAATATATCTCTGACCTAGGACATATATCCGATATGCTTTTGAGGTCTCATTGTATCCCACAAAGATGCCTTTCTTACCAGAAGGCTCCAACTTGGTCCTCTTTTCTTTCGAAACATGGATATAAACAGGACTGCCAAATATCCTCAAATGATCAACTGCAAGCTTCTTACCTGTGAACACTTCTTCTAGTGTATTCTCTCCCAAGAGAGCATGAGAACATTTGTTTTGAACATAGACTACAGTACAAGTAGCCTCTGCCCAAAGAGAAAGAGGAAGATCTTGGTCGTACATCATGGCCCTGGTTGCTTCACAAATTGTTTTGTTTTTCCTTTTTGCAACCCCATTCTGCTAGGGGTTGTAGGGCACTGTTAGCTCCCTCTTGATCCCTGAATCCTAGTAGAGATCATCAAACTCACGGGAGTCAAACTCTCCCCCGTTATCTGTCCTTAAGGCATGAATGTGCCTTCCTGTTTGATTCTCAATGAAGGTCTTAAACTCCTTAAACTTACTAAAAGTCTCACTCTTTGTTTTCAGGAAATAGAACTGTGTCTTACGAGAGCAATCATCAATAAAAATCACATAATACAAGCAGCCACTCATACAAGGTGAAGTCATAGGTCCAAAAATATCAGAATGGATCAAATCTAAAATGCCTTTTGATCTTATGCTACTCTTAGAATAAGGTTTCTTTGTATTTTTACCAAGAGCACAACCTCTACAAACATTATCATGCTCAAAATTAAATTGAGGCATACCTGTGACCATCTTCTGTAGATTGGAAAGAGCTCGATAGCTGAGATGTCCAAACCTTTTGTGCCACAACGCGCATGGGTTGATCGTCTTATGAACTAGCGCTTGAACAACATGCCCTGAAACCTTATAAAAGTTGCCTTCACGAACCCTAATCACAATGGTTGAACTCATGTTTCCATCCTTAGGCCACATCAGGGCCTTTCCACATGTGAAGGTTGTTGTGTACCCCTTGTCCTCTAGAATTGCAACTGAAAGAAGATTCTTGTTTAGACCAGAAACATATAAAATTTCTTCAATGTGTATAATCGTACTTAGCTGAAAGGAGGTTGAACCAACTCCCTTTATGGCATAGGTACCATCATCTCCCAGTTCCACTTTCACATTGAACTTCTTGTCCTACTAATCTTAGAGAGCTTGCTTGAACCCAGTCATATGCTTGGAGGCTCCATTGTCTATCAACCAAGAATTTGTTGAACTGGAGATAGAACCTGAGAGTGTTGAAACCAGGTAGTACTCTCTTCTTTGCTCTTGATCTTTGGTAGCTACCCTTGTTTGCTTTCGTTGTGGCTCTTCTTCTTATGTAGCAGTTGAGGCATGATACTCGCCTTTCTACCTTTTCTTGTTAGGAGGTTTCCTACAGTCTCTTGCAAAATGACCAAACTGACTGCAATTAAAACATCTTACCTTTGAAAGGTCAAGGAGCTTGCCTTGAGGTGTCTTGCCTTTGTCCTTGCGCTGAGGGAATCTTCTTCCCTTCTTTGTCTTGGCAGCTAGGGCATGGTCTCTTTCAGTGGAAGACCCAATCCTGCTTTGGATCCTTCCTTCTTCTTCTAAACAATCATGCCACATCCTTTCAAAATCCGGTTGAATCTCTCTTCCATTTACTGATACCAAGAATGTCTCCCAAGACCCAGGAAGACCATCTACTACTGTTTGCACAAGGTCACCATCATATACTTCAACCCCAATGGCCATGAGCTGATCTCTTATCTGAGAGGTCTTGGAGAAGAAGGATGTAATTGACTCATCCTTCTCCATCTTCAGTGAACAAAGTTGCTTTTTCAAAGTCCTCTTCTGAGTAGGGGCCTTCTTTTCATAGAGATTTGCTAGGGCATCAAAACATTCTTTTGTTGTCCTTAAAGAAAGAATAACAGGGATCAGATTGTCTTTTACTGAGTCATAAATGACTCTCTTTGCCTTGGCCTGTTTCTTCTTAAGGGCAACTCTTCCTTGATTCGTTGTGGGTTCTTCCACAACCCTTGTAACCAAATCGTCTAGGTCATTTTCCTCTAGGATGTTCAGAACCCTAGCATTCCATGCATTGAAGTTTGAGGCTCCTTCAAGCTTGTCTCCTGCCTTAACTGAAAGGGATGCCATGCTATCGCTCTTCAAACCCTCATGGCCAATCTGGGTTATGCTCAAGCTTTCCTTCAAGGATCTGTGTAGGCTCAGTTATGCTGCAAAACAGAGCTCTCTTCACGCCCTAAGCTCTGATACCATGTAAAAAATATGGCTTGAGAAAAACATGCAAAAATATGTTATACATTAATTCATTTAGGCACCAATAAACTGGCATATAATTATATAAAGTAATTGCTGCAAGAAATCAGATCTGATAAATAAGGAACAGTAGAGAGAAGCAACAAATCAGATCTGATAAATCAACTCATAAACAGTTAGGGCAGCAACAGTAGGAACAATGTATAAACAACAAAACAGATCTGGACCTTCTTTGATAGAGAGAACCTTCTTTATACTCAGAACTTGCTTCCAAATCAGTCTTTAACCCCTCATGGTCAGATTAGTGCATGAGACAAAAGCGGTCCTGCATTACTAAGAGAGAGAGTACGGCTGAATTGTTGAGGGGTGAAAAAAAACCAAGACAAGTGAACGCCCAAGCTGGAAAATAGTCTGCCAATGAAGGCACAAAAAAAATCTCAAGGATACATGGATGGATCAGTATATAAATGAGGGCTAGGATGCTTTATTTATAATCAATCAATGGCTTTTGGAGTTAGGGTTAGGGTTGCGCTACAATTAGAAGTTAAGTCTTCTAAGTCATCATAAGTCAAGTCAAGTCAAGTCAGCTCAAGAAATGTCTAACTCAAGTCACGTCAATTCAAGCTAACTCAAGTCAAGTCAAGTCAACACAAGTCACAAGGCTAGGTGCTTAACATCCCTTTAAGTCAAGTCGACACAAGTCAAGGCACATGCATCAATGCATGTCTTCGCATGTGTACTCTAACTCAATGCATGTGGTCACATGTGTCCATGCAATAACTGGAAGCTTATCATCACCATATAAGGAAGGCTCTGTCTGGATGATGTGATCATCTCATCTTCCTGACTGCTCCTAAGGTCACATGCATGACCTAGGAGAGGAAGACATCACACACCAACCATCTGCTTGGTCCTGTTATCCCCGATATCTAGGGATAACTAGGAGATCATGTCTCGAGGCCCACAGGTCCTAGACATGGAGTACCGAGAGCAGGATTGACCTGAGCATGGCCCTGGAGGGC
>SNQJ01S0076724.1:0-25333 GCA_010110895.2 Picea sitchensis
GGGGGTGCCCAGGCCACTGAGTCTCCTCATTACCTCTCTAAGAGGTGGGGGACATTACATTCTATATATTCTGTGATTAGTGGGATCCCTTCGATTCATTCATCCTCGATGTTGTGGGTGTTGAAGATCCATGCCTCTAGTGCTACCCAACCTATGGGTTCTACGAGACCCATAGGAACGAACCCTTTCAGATCTCTTTTTGTTATACTGGGTCACAATTGTCAATCAATACCTTCGGTCTCTAATCCCTTTTCTTTTAGTATGCCCAACATGACGTCAGAACTCTCATCCTCCATTCCAATGGCTAATGAAAATCCTAGTTTTGGACCTGGGGGCATGACTCCTCCGTTTGATCCTCTCTCGTTTGGTGGAGTTTATATTCCCCAAATGAATCCTACAGTTGGAGGTTGGCCTTCTATTTCCTTCGAGCCTAATCCTAGTCTCAATGCTCTTGGATGGAGTGCTCAACTGGGCGGACAATTCACTTCCTATATTTCATCCTTTATCCCCTCTTCCTCCATACTGATTTTGACAAATTCATTTACTATGGTGAATCCCCCTCTGTCCTCTAGAGTTACATCCGGAGAGAGTCAGTTTCACACTATGGGAAACCCACAGTCCGGAGCCCCTTCGGTTGGGGGAAACATATATAACCCACATCATGTCGCTTCTGTGGTTATCAGGAAGGCCCATGGAATATACTAGAACCCTGGATGGCTTGCAATCCCTCACCCTCAATATTTCCCGAGAGCATGGGATCAGATGTCGTAACCATGGCTCCCTTTTCTGGCCACGCTTAATCTTCCATATTTTTCAAAATTAATGAATGACCCTATGTGTCACGATCTGTTATGGCCCCCCGTCCCCACCAAGCTTCCTTCAGACATTCCAAAATTCAAAGTCAATACTGGTGAGGATCTGAGTGATCATGTCACTAATTTTCATATTTTGTACTCATCTAACTCCTTGAATGATGATTATATTCGTTTTAAGCTATTTCAACACACCCTTATGGGGGCCTCCATGAAATGGTACATTAAGCTACTAGGGGGAAAATATGTAAACTTTAATCAGATGGTTTTGTCCTTTCTCAACCACTTCTAGTTGTCGATTCATTATGATGTTTTCATAGAAATTTTGTAGTCCCTCTGCCAAGATAAATCCACGCATATCTTGGACCATATCCAAGAGTGGTGTAGATGGAAGAGGTTGATGAAATCCTACATTCCTCCAAAGTGTCTATTGGAGTGGTTCCTTAAGTGTTTATTGCCTTATATTTCGAGGGATGTCTCTACATTCAGAGTAACATATAAGGAAGAAGCTATTTTTAAATCCCAACAATTGGACCTCATATATGCTCAATCTATGATGTTGTATGGAATTCTTCCTAACGTGTCATGGTCGAGCTATGACCCTAGAAAAAATATCCGGCCTCATGTCGATGGCATCATAGGCTCTACAAATTCTAAGTCTATAGACTTGGTCACGAGCTAGTTGAAATATTTGTCTCTAAAGCACCCTATAGTAGGACAAGCTTCGACTTCTTCCACCACTCTCACTCAGTCGACAGATGTGCATTTTGTATAGTCGTTGACTAACCCAAATGGTAACCAACAACTAGTAGGGAATAAAAGGAAAGGACAAGGTAATAATCGTAAGGGTGGAAAAAATAATAATAAATCCAAGGATGACACTAACAATGATAGATCGAATAATAATGTTTGTGAGGGAAAGAAAGAAAAATGAAAGGTGAATTTTCCTTGTAAAATTCATAAATATGATCACCTTACCCACCTATGCCCAAAAATTGAGGATTCCTCTAGGATCTTATCGCAACCACATGATGTGATGACAAATCCATTTCCACATAATTATCACATGGCCTCAAGGACCCCCAACACTGAAAATGCGTCGAGAAGGAGTCAAAACCCCTTGGCAAATGAAAGTGGCCATCTATGTGTCAATATGGCCAAGTCTCAGATTGATGTAGCCACTCAATATCATGATTACGATTCTTCACATATTGTTGTAGGTCCATAGTATCCTCATCCTCTAGAAACTCCCTTGCAGATCAAAAAGTTGGAATCTCTATCTCATATTCTAAAAGGAGTACTAAAGAGTTCTTCCCATAATCCTAATGCGAGAGCTGCCCAAAATTATTCAATTGTCAAAAGTCTAGGACAAACCCCTTGTGAGATGTCAGCTTTGGAGGTTCTCCAGAAGTGTCCTTCACATAGGAATGCCTTGTTATCTACATTAGGAGATCTCTATTGGTGTGGCTCGAAGTTTATCAAGTTTGACAACATGGACTTTAGGCCTCACTTACCTTACCATGTGGCCTTTAAAATACGTGTGGAGTACACAAAAATTATTATCAAACACATTGTAATTGATGAAGCTGTTGCGACGTGCATGATGTCCCTAACCGATTGGAAATACATTGGCTCTCTCACTCTATCCCAATCTATGACTATGCTAACAACATTTGATGGTCGTTTGTTTTGAACACACAAAATTCTTCCCACTTTTCCAGTCCAATTAGGTGGAAAGATAATGGAGGTTGATGTCGAGGTGGTTGATGCGCCCTCAACTATAATTTACTACTAGGGTGTAATTGGACTTATGCCATGACAACTGTCATGTCATCTGTTTTACGCACTTTATGTTTTCCTCACGAAGGGAAAATAATGACGATTGATCAGTTGTCCTTTGCACACGCTAGTCCTAGTGCATCGGTTGGATCTTCGATCCTTGTGATTGACAATTCTCAATAGGAAACTGAGGATGTAGGTGTCGAAATGTATTCCTCTTCAACGGGTAGCTTTGATTTCATGGCACCAATTCACCATATTCATGCCATTTCTAGTGAGTCTTCATTGTCTATGAAGTTTGTTCCTTTCAGTACTTCATATTTCAATTACCCTTGGACCCTACCTTCCCCGTCTATGCCATACAAAGTTCAGTCACACATTGGGATGACAATGCCACTATCAACAACAAAGGTTGTTTATCAGTCTAGTCTTGACACTACTGCTGACCAAGATCCTTCTTCCTTTTGGACAGACGAGGTGGATCATGTTCTAGAGCCTGTATGGGTCGTTCAATCATCGTGTTCACATTATTGCCTCGACGATACTTTACCTTCATATGAAGCCATCTTAGAGGCTATGCAGGGTCCTGATAATCCTTGGGATGATATGCATCATCACTCCTATTTCCTCCCAAAGCTTGTTAATATCGAACATGATGACTTTAGATCTACCTTGAGTGAGATGGTCTTTCATGTTGTGGTTCCATTAGATATACATGGTATTTATTTCAAAGGAATCATGGAAAATATTTCTCCTACCATCACAATCGACATCTCTCATCTTTCTGGAAAAATTGAGAACGTATATATCAGTGCAGATTCTTATCCTGAAGAAATTCAGATCTACACTAATCTCTTCAAAGAGTTTCGTGATGTATTATCTTGGTCATTGTTTGTTACTTACACTCTTTCTACCATTCTAGGGCTGACCCAGGTTCAGATCTACTATGGTTTCCAACAAAACCCTGTAAAACTAGCGACCCTCCTCATAAATCAGAAGGAAACACAATGCACAGAATGCACTATGCAGTCTCACCTAAGATATTCCATATGGGTGGGTGCAATGCTCAGGTGATTGCAACATGGGAATGAGTGGGGATTTGGGATTAAACTATGTTATCTTCATTTGTTTAATCTAACATTCATCTTATCTTGATTAATCTATCATTCTTATTCATGCATGTAAAATAACAGATCTAACTAAGTCATTCATGCATTTTTATAACATCTAATCATTAACATTAAAGGAAATACTCAATACTCAATCACACAACACATGATCTACTATGTTTCACCTCCTCTTGGGCTACGTCCACAAAGATTTGATTGCTCTTCTCTTTTGTTATGGTGTTTCCAAAACAACAGTTCCTCACGCATTACAAATCTCCATCCAACAGGGCGAGATCTACAATGAGATAAACTAGATCACACCAGGCTCCTCATCCTGTCATATAACCCTCAATATCTACCTTATTTCCTCTCCTCAACTCAACAACTTAAAAAATATATTTGAATTATAGTCATTAGGTATTCGAACAACATAGTAACAATGACCAACACAACAACCTTGAGCTAGAACTCCTAGGTACCTACTTATACATGTTTTTGGCTTACTATCCATTACATCCTCTTACCAAAACCCTAACCCTAGCATGGTTAGGTATTCTTTCATGCATGCCTCATATTATTTCCTCCTATGCATGCGCGTTTAACTTGCACATGATGCTTTTCCTTCTAGATATCTTTTCCTTCTTTGTCCTTTATTCTCCATAATTAGTCTTTACTCCAAAATGGGCCTGCACCCAATAGGCCCCCAACACTAACATGTGGCTCATCTCGATCTACCTAGGTACTGTGCGCTCCCTTGACAACATCTTCTAGACTATGGAACTTGTATGTCAATTCCCTTCCTTGTGTTTGGACCTACGCACCCTTGTCTGTAAGTGCTTCTAATTTATGCATTGTGAGTTCCTCCTGAACTATGGCTACGCATTCCCCCTGTGTCTGCACCATATTCTTCTTCTCTTCCTCAAACTATGTGATCATTTCTGTTTCTTTCTCTTGGAGGGGTTCCATATGTGCTTGTATCTCCTATTTGTGCACCTACACCGTCTTTAGTTCATCCTGCAATCTCTTCATGTCATGCATTCCTTTTAAAGGCTCAATGATTCCCATTGTCGTGTGCCTCTTCTTGAGGTCCTGTATTTCTACATTTATTCTCTCTTTCTCCTGGTCCCACCACTGGACCTGATCATCTTCCTCTAGTGTTGTCCAAAGCTACGTTGTTTTTTCAAACAGTTATGTTGTCATGTTAGGTTGTTTCTCCAACTCTTCTAGTTGGAGTTAAACTTTTTCTTTCCTTTTCTCCCTAAACTTAGGTGGAGTCGTCAAAGTCAAATTTTCCTTCAGCTCTTCAATCTAGTTGCTATAGTGCTCGATGGTTTGGGAAATATTATTAATTTTCTCCTATGTAGATGGACTCTCAACCTACACATTGTCCGGAAGGTGGTTGTAGAATTTTGTCACCCCCTGTTCTATTTTATCTGTGTGCTCTTTCTCTTCTTTGGTATCGAACTTTACTTGTTTGACCATGAGTTCCAATGCTTCCTTGTCACTTTTAGTTTCCTACAGTTCTACTACATCTATCCTCATGCATGACTGCACCTCCTATGTGATGCTGACTTGGAGTCTGTACAACGCCTTTTTTTGGTATCTTAGATAATACCATGTTGACTTGCACCAAATATTTCAGTGACGTCTGTGTTGTGGTTTCACCCATCTGTAGCATGTCATTTGTTACTCTGAATGTTGAAATCGCTTGCGTAGTTGTGTGAACAATGTGTTCAGTTTGTGGCGTAGTCCTTGTTGTCACTGTTGTTTCTCCCTCGGGGAAGTATTATGTTTCCCTTTCAGACCTCTACGCGGTTATGATTTTCTCGAGGACCTGCTTTATGCCAACCAAGTCATCTTGTATTTTTCCCCCTTGGTGCTTGGCTTCCTCAAATTCCTTTGCGATATGGTATTGGACCTTCTCATCCATGAGGTCAGTGTTGTCCTCTATGATCATGTACTCGTGAGGCTCTTTATGCACCTTTTCTTTCTTGCACATTCCTCCATTCTGTGAAATTGGATTCTTAGGTGGCCCTAGTTCTTGTGGAGTAGATGATAAGGGGGTTCACTGTGTTCACATATCCCCCACTCCTTGTTCTTTTTGTTGTGAGGTAGTGTCCTTCTTTCCTTCTTGTGCATCCTTTTTTTTTGCACCCACCTCCTTTTGTTGCATTATATTCTGCATTGGTTTCGGCATTATCCTGTATCTTTGTCTCTTGCAAGTGTTTTGGTCTTCCCTGTGTCCACCTCTATGCCCTTAGGTACTTCTTGATGTAATACTGGGATCTTCCAATCGTCAGGCCAATCTCTCATATCCATTTATACATTTTCCTCCATGACACAATATCGTAATTGGAACCACTCCTTTCCTAGATCCATGGGCGCTTAGATCCACATGTTGTGCCTGGATGCCTTGAAGTTGGTGATCTCCTTGAACTACGTGACTACCTCTGGGGTAATTCACCAAGTGTTGTCTATACTCTCTTGTATTTATGTAAAGTAACTAGAAAAGGTACCGATATTTTTTCTTCTACGCTTGGGGTCAGATTTTCTCCCCAACGACGTGTATCGTGTTGGGAAACACCGACCTATCCGGATGTAGAAGTATGAATATGGGGGTTCTCTCCACCCCATCAGCACGATTAGCATGAGTAGCTATGAATAATGGAATTTTGTGCCGAGGTCCTATGTGTCTTTGGAGTCCTCCATGAAAAGGTCGAGTAGGTAAGGGGCCCAGCTGAGAAATGTCCCATTCACACATTGTGTTACAACTACGACGACCTCGACAAGGACTTCTTCCTTGCAACATTTTCTCAACATTTTACAAGACATGAGTTTGGTGGCCATCAATGTCGCGGCATCGTTAATCCTTTTGATAATAATTTTGTGTCACCCCTTCTTTGTCCCATATGTTCTCTTCATTTCTTCAGCTAATGCCTTCTCTTTGGGTTTTTCATCCAAGTACTGCACGGGGTTCTCACCCATTGACGATAGTCCCGTGATTGTTGTTATTAGCTCTACATCTATGGAGATGGGTTTTTCCATCCATAGGAATCCTCCATGGAGGAATGCTATCAACTGCTTGATGTAGTTGTTCACCTCTTTCCCCCTTCCAAAGTGGGGAATCTCTAGCACGATGAGGATCCCTATGTTTTCTAGGCCAACTTCCCATGGCTTTGGTTGTAGGATGGGGTCTCCAAAGGGCCCTATCCCTATGATTTCCAAGAAGACCTACTATGAAAATTCAGGGAATTTTCCTGCGTCGGCCACAACGTGGTTTGAGTAGCTTAGTTTCTCCACACAACCTAGCAATGTTGGCATGGTTTTCACTCATTCCAGAATGCGTGGGTGAAATTTTTTGGTGTCTGGATGCCTACGTAGAGATCATGCCATAGGTCATTTTCCCTTTTGCTTTTCCTATTGAATTGAGGACCCTACCTCCATTTGTCTCCATTCTACATCAAGTCCTAGTTGACCAGTGATATCCTCTACCAGACCCTCCTGTTGTTGTGCAGTTACTACTCTGGTGGTTTTGGGTACCACCTCCTCTGTCTGCGTATATTTTGGCCATTTACCAGCCGAACTCCTTCGACTATCGTAGTTTTTGGTGGGTTTCTTGTGTTATGCGTCGGATGTCCCTGCACGCTGCTAAACAAGTTGACTTCCATGGTTGATGCGGTCGGACCCTACCATTCCTCCACCATTGGCGTAGGGTCTATGGGTGCTTCAAACGGTGGAGGAATTGCATCGAGGTCGATGAATTCCTCAGGATGTTTGGTTTCTTGTCTGACCTCTTTTGCCTCTTGTGGTGCCTGGCTACTTCATGTTTTCCTCCCTGCTTGACTCAACACACCCATATTTGGTGGTACCATCGTGGGTACTTGTTGGATTGTAGCGACCAAGTCTTCATTGGTTCGCCCTATATTCTGTGTCAACTCACTTCAGCTCTGTGTGCTCTATTTCTCTGCAACTTCATGATTTCACAATGAGTCTTATGTTGCCTATGTTTCCCCTTTATATACACAAGTCATGAAACTTCTTAGAGAATTTTCCACAACTTTGATTAATGTAATGGCTCTTTATATGTACTTTTGCATTGAATTTCATAATTGCTTCCAATTGGCGCCTTTTTGTCGTAACTGTCATTTTTCAAATTTTCATCTTTTTCTGACCGTTGGTCATTTTTACAACGCGTTGAGTTTTCCAAGTGCGTGGTATGTCGTGTAGTCGTTGCATGTGGATATTTTATTTTCTTCATGCTAAGTCCATTTTTGTTGCACATGGTCTTTTGATGTCTGACGCATTCAATTTTGTTTTTCTTTTTTTCACTATATACATATCTCTTTACTGCATAGTAACTTTCTAAGTACTAGGAGGTCAACTATACCTATACTGTTTCAGTCAAATCCCATTGATCATTCCTCTAAGTTCTGTACCTCCTAAATATTTCAACTGTACATCTCCCTCATCTGTGACAGTCTTCACTTCATATGGTCCCAACCAATGGATGCTAAATTTTCCTTGATGCTGAAGAAATTTATTGTCATACACCAAGACTAGGTCTCCCTCCTTGAAACTCTTCATTTTAATATGTCTGTCATTCCAACCTTTTTCCCTTTATTTCTATACTTCTTGGTGTAATCCTACTAGAATCTTATCTTCTTCCATCTCCATCAGTTGACTTAGCCTTTCTCGTGTTGCACCTCATTCTGTCATGTTGGTGATTGCTGCTATGCACAGACTACGTACCAAAAATTCTAATGGCACCAATGCTTCTTGTCCATACACCAACCTAAATGGTGTCTGTCCTGACAAATTTTTACATGTAGTCCTATATGCCCATAATAGTGTCGGTATCTTAAAATGCCGATCGTCCCTATTGACATTGCAAATCTTTGTCAATGCATTCTCTGGGATGTTATTAAAGGCTTCCACTGTTCCATTTTATTGAGGATGATATGGTGTATTCTTTTGATGATAGACTTCAAAATCCTCGATCATAGCCTTGATAGTACTATTGATGAAGTGAGTGTCTTGGTTACTCATCAAAATACTTAGCAAACCAAATCTAGTGATCACTTTCTCAAACAAGAAGTGCGTTGTTGTCTCTGCACTAAAATATTTTACTGGTGCTGCTTCTACCCATCTCATTAAGTACTATGTCGCAATAATGATATACCTTGCTCCTAATCTCTTTTTTGGTGGATTAATTGGTCCCACACAATATATTTCTCAGTTTTCAGATACTTGCAAGGTTACTTGTTGTCTTAGGGGCATCTCATCCTGTCTATTAGGTTTTACAACCTTCTAACATAAATCACATGTTTGGCAGTAGTCCTTTGCATCTATGTGAATGGTTGACCACCACAGTCCTACGCACAACACCTTCAACGTTGTAGCTTTTCCTGCATAATGTCCTCTAGCTTGTTGGTGTATAAATATGTTCAATATATATCTTACACTCATTTAAATGTCAATCCAAGATTCGTAATCAAAAGAGTTGTTACACTATATGTGCCGAGAACAGGTAACCTTCCTAAGTCTGTTTCATATAGGAAATAATTAATAAGATACGAACTTTGTTTCTAAGATTTATAAATACTTCAAGCACCCTTGAACTTAGAAGAGAAAACTAATAATGAAACTCTTCATGCAAACAGTCAATCGAAAGATTATATCCTAGAGAAAAAAGTCTATTCATTCTAGGCTCATGAATTAAAGAGATGAAATTGAAAAGCTTGTCTCATGTAGCAATCAAAACAGTAAATAGAAATCAACTCCAACCACTCTTGAAATCAAAATCAATTCCAACTTCATACAATTCAAACAAACCAGTACAAGGAATATTCAGTATAACTGAGAGAATTCATTACAGAGCATGAAGATGACATATAAAGTCTTATGGTTCCTTGATGTACTAAATCTACTGCAAGCATAAACTCAAGATATCAATCCCATGCTTCAAATAATTAAATGGCCATCTCCAATATTTAAGAATGAAATATCTATTCGATCTAGCACCTGATTGTTTACACCAATCCAGAAACAATTAACTCAATGTTGAACTCTGAAAATAGATTAAAGATCAATAACAGACACGACTATAAAATACTCACACAATCACACACAAAACATCTACAGGGAGGTTTACCTTGGTTGGTGTGGTGGGCCTTTGCCGAACCAACAAGGAACCTCTTAAAAAAGTAATAGACTAGAACGTCTCACTCACACTCAAGAATTGACATAATAGATCTTTTGCATTAATTCAACTAGTAAATTGGATCAACAGTTCTTTACTTCATACATAGGAACGATATGTATTATATGGTTCTAACAACAGACTTCATTACATTCCTTATTACCATGCACAATATCACCTATACAACATTCCTTATATAAGGTAAGATGATACTATCAATATCTATAGATAAGCATTGAACAGTTTGAGAGATTTTACAATTGATATTTACATCGAATTTCTAGGAATCGATTCCATCCTCATGACATGAAGTGCATGAGCGATGGAAGATATCGTATTCTAGAAAAATGATTTGGGAGATTTTGTTCAACTTCCTTCTTCGAAATATTCACCATCATACAGGTCCAACTGGCGCATTCTGGAAACAAAGGTTTTGGTACCGGAATACACACAGTCGCAAATCTAAGTACCAGAATGGACGCGAAGCAGACAATACCATAATAGTGCACGACTTGGTACCAGAATAGATTTCGAGTAGATAGTACCAGATCAAAACTGCCTTGGGTACCAAAATGGATTTGATACTAGATTGCACGATGAATGGTAGTACTGGAATGTCACAAGTACCGGATAGTCTTCTCATGAGTTAAAGCATTAGGACTATACAAAATAAAACACTTTAATCGAATTATTTCAATAAAGTTAAACAAACATGCTTTAAATCATTAATTACCTCTTGTGAACATGAAAAAGGCTATTAGGTATGTGTTTGAGAGGAAATAGTCAAGTATAGTCTTATAACATAGGCAAAAAGGCTCAAATACAAGGTAAGATAGGGTATTATACATGTCAAAACAGAGACTCAACATTTCCCCCATGCTGAAGGTGTTGCATGTCCTCATGCAACATCATTAAAATATGATACCCAAAAACTTTCTACAAAATTGAATCNTGTATTTGAGCCTTTTTGCCTATGTTATAAGACTATACTTGACTATTTCCTCTCATGCTGAAGGTGTTGCATGTCCTCATGCAACATCATTAAAATATGATACCCAAAAACTTTCTACAAAATTGAATCCTTCTCTGTCATTTCTCAGGTTGCAGGATGTTAAAACCAAAAACCATGCAACATCATTAAAATATGATACCCAAAAACTTTCTACAAAATTGAATCCTTCTCTGTCATTTCTCAGGTTGCAGGATGTTAAAACCAAAAACCTCACTTCTCAATTCCTTCTTAATTACCCTAGTGTATTGGATCAATCGCAAGACCTTGTTGAGTTTGGTAGAGACCTCTGCATGTTGTTCTTTCAATTGTGCATTCTCTGCCTTGATATCCATGTCCAATACTTTGTATTCCTCAACTTCTTGCTTTAGCCTCTCAACCTTTTCTATCAATTTTTGTTTGTTCAGAGACTTGTCTGGGCTAGATGTGATTGTCTCCTTAGTTACCTCTTCTCAGGATTCTTTTTCTTTCCTCAAACCCCTCAAAGTATCTGTTACCAATCATTTTGTCTCACTTACTATTACCAACCCTTCTGCTTCACTCACTGTAGCTCCATATCCACTTCCTTTCTCTGGAGAACTCGGAATATCCATGGGTTCTCCTTGAAGAGAAGGTATATTTGGAACTGTCATCTGCTTGGCCATGAATCTGATGGTCCTTCGTATGGGCAACAAGACTTTCTTATATTTGCTGACAGGGGTAGGAGTTTCCTCAAACAACCTCCTTTTCTTAATATTAACACCAGTTGTAGGCCTGAACACTTGTTTCTCTTGTGTCATCTTGATTTTTATCTTAAAGCCTCGAGTTGTGAATTTTGGAGTGTGCTTTTGCTAGCCAGCTTGTATTTCTACCTTGGAATATTGAGGCATAGGTTCTGGAATTTGTGCCTTCTCCCTTTCAAGCTTCTTTTTATTTCTGCTTGTCACCTTAGCAGTTTCCTTCAATTCACCAACCAGTTTTTGGGAAGACCGAGTAACTTTAGGAATATTATTCAATTCTTTAGGGGGTTTCGGAGGGGGTTTGATAGTTGCCTCATGTAAATTATCTTGTTGATCTGTCTCCTCCTTCTTTTGTTTCCTAGTCTGTGATAGTTGGTATTTAGGACGCAGGACCGAGCTGGATGCTTTATAATGTGTAGACTTTTTCTTTCTTTGTAAGTTGAGGTCAGGGGTCTTCTCTACTTGGTTGGCTAGTTCTTATGACACCTCCATGATTTCTTCAGGAAAGTTGTATGATAGACCTCCTAGATTAGAGTCTTCCTTTTGTCTTTTATCCTTTTGAATCAAGGTAGGACTCATTTTCTGGGATTGGGTGGCTTTCCTCTTCCTCGATATAGTAGGTTCCCCTACGACAAACTTTTTTGTCACTGATTTCTCAATGGGCTGAGATGAGCTAGGCGTAACAGTGCCTTATTTACCTCCTGATTTCATCCTTCTGTCTTTCTTTTCCTTTTTTATTGAACCCTAACTTTGTATCCCTGCCTCCTGTATCTCAACAGATTTGGATACTTTTTCTTGAGAAAAATTCTGTTGGATTAATTTCTTCCAACTACCACCTTATGTCCTTAAAGCATGAACAACCAAAAGTTTGATTAAACCATGGTGATGAAGGCTAGTTTCAGGTTTCTTGGAAACTGACCTCACCCCTCTCCCCATCTTATTTATACTAATCCATAAGAAGTGGGGAAAATAAATTTGTGGTCCTCCCTCGAAATGTGATAAAAGCTTCAAATGATAAATGAAGGTTATTGCATACCTTCCTTCGCAAGTGAGGAATTTTTGCAGACTTAGGAGCATCATCCAATAGTCCTCTTTGAAATATCTTCGAAGTACGCCCTTGGTCCAATCGAGGTCCTGATGTTCTGGCTTGAGGAATTTCTGACAGAGTTTCCTGTCGACAATCACTCTCTTAAAGAATTTTTCTCCAACCATCGGGAGACCCGTAGCTTCTGCTATAGTGGCTTCTATAATTGTTAGTTTCATGTTTCCAAACTGCACACTTTATCCGTCATATGTTTGTGCGAAGGTAAGAAAAATTCCCTCATGATGTCCTTTAAACTTTACCAAGAATGGCACCCATCCTGCCTGTTCATATTTTTCCTTGCAAGCTTGATATTTTGTTGTTTCCCTATACAATTGAAATATGGGCTCATGCCTATCGACCCCCATGCTGGCTTAAACAATTCTCTCGGGTGGATGAGGCACATATAGAGGATCGAGGGTTGAGTACCGGATAAACATAGACTGTGATAGAGTACCGGATGGGGAAAAATATGTAAGGAATATGCATACGATGGTTGTAGATGGTGTGACAACAACGATAAATAATGCTCATCTAGATGGCAGATCCATCCAGAGGATCCTTTATAAATGGAAGTGTAGATTACAACGGTCACATAGATAATCATAATGATATGGTGAGGCAGGTCGGATCCACTAACGACTTATAGACTCATGGGAAAATTGGTGTCTTACAATATTCATTGAAGGGTGTGGTCGTTATGATCGGGACTCGTGAGTGTAAAATTAGTTGGGATCATTATTCGATATGCTTAGAGAGATGGTTCATGTCATTTCATATAGTACGGTAGCGAATCATAAGTTTATGGGGTTTATTTACTGGATAGACAGAGGGAGTATGAGTTTGATCTGGTAAGAGACATCATGAACTTGCACTCTTAATATTTCGGTGAATAAGGACATATTCTCCTTACGAAAATGTAGTCGAATATTTTACAAAGGTTTGTGAAAAGGGGGTCTGTCATGATCCAAGAGAAACCATATGTTTTAAATGCATATTTATTCTAATTCCTTTTAATAAAATGAAAATGTGTTGAATGTGTATGTCCTAGCACATCCTTACCAGTACTGGATCATTTGTGTGCAGAGTTTGTAATTAGTACAGGGTCATCTGAGTATCAGATTACCTGAGTGCGATTTTATGAGTATTGGATCACCTGTGTGCAACGTTTGTAATTAGTACCGAAATAGCACAGGGTCCCTTCTTCAATGCGGGATGGGTTTTAGTACCGGATAATCATAGAAAAATGATTTAGCACAGTGATGACCATTGGTACTAGATAAGCACCGAGATGAACATTGTTTTCTAGTGCTTACGAGATTTTTGACATAGATTCGAGTGGCAGTGATTTGTAGAAATAGCTCGTGTTATGTGATCAGATTCCTTTGAAAAACCGCGTAGATACCAAAACTTAGGAGTTCTGAGTTTGCAGAGGAATAATACAAGAAGAGCTCTATAACATGAGGGTATTCTGGAATGACCAGTTGCTGAGATTACAGAACCCTTTTCCTTTGGAACAAAGGTGATGACAACTCCTGCTGGCATTTACTCTTTATTACAAAAATAACAATAATAATCCTAACTACTACTTTACTCTGGATTTTTATCGAGCCTAGATTAGTTAATGCTCGCTGGTATTTTCAATTTTACAGAGTCTGAAAAACTTAAAGGAAACTCTTTATACTGTCCCATGGATTTTTCTCGAGCCCGGGCCAGTCCCTACTCGTCGTTGTTTTCAATTTTAAAGAGTCTGAAAAACTTAAAGGAAACTCTTTATACTGTCCCATGGATTTTTCTTGAGCCCGGGCCAGTCCCTCCTCATCGGTGTTTTCAATTTTAAAGAGTCTGAAAAAATTAAAGGAAACTCTTTATACTGTCCCATGGATTTTTCTTGAGCCTGGGTCAGTTCCTACTCACCGATGTTTTCAATTTTAAGGAGTCTGAAAAAACTTAAAGAAGACTCCATCTGGTAAATTTATTCTTTATTCGTTTATCTACATGGGAACAGAACGAACTTTTGTTTTTTTTTTGTTAGTTATATCAAAAAAATAAAAGAGAAACTTTATCTAATGACACACCTATGTACAAAAAATGAATTTACACAATTGAACTTACTGTGGTAGGTCAGCAGGAGGAGAAACCCTCTTGCTTACCAATTTCATTTCGGAACTCTGAAGAACATTTTTGACAAAATCCTCTTTTGACAAAGGCTTGTGATAAACCTTCAGATGATGCCCATTTATGACAAAGGAAGCTTTATTCTCATCAATGGTCTTTATCCTTACTGAACCATTGTCATAAACTGTATCAACCTCATAAGGTCCCAACCATCTAGTAGACAATTTACCCTTAAAATTTTTGAATCTACTATCATATAGAAGGGCCCAATCTCCTGACTGAAAGCACTTCCTTTTGATGTACTTGTCATTCCATTTGGTCCTTTGCTCTTGTATCAGGGTGGTTCTTTGTAGAGCATCCTATATTATCTCATCAAGCTCATGTAATTGTAATAGACTTTGTTTTTGAGCTTCGTTCAGATCCATCCCTAATTGTATGGAAGTTCTAAAGGATTTTACCTGAAATTCTATGGGCAGTAGTACCTTCTTCCCATACACTAACTCATATGGTGTATGGCCTGTTGTATTCCTCCAGGTTGTCTTGTAGGCCCACAAGGCCTTGGGAAACCTATCATCCCAGTCTTTGTGATGCAGCTGAACAGTCTCAGTGAGGATGGCCTCTATCACTTTGTTGGTCGATTCCACTTGGCCATTGGCTTGGGGGTGATAGGGTGAAGACTTTCTGTGTTTGATCCTGTACGTTTTAGTAAGAGCCATGACCAAATTTGAGGTGAATTGTGTCCCTTGGTCAATGACTATTTCTTGAGGTACCCCTAAATGAGTGAAAATTTCCTCAAAGAGAAAGTTTACAATAGATTGTTCATTGGTTGAATGCAAATCCTTGGCTTCTACCCATTTTGTTACATAGTCTATGCAAACTAAGATGTACTTTTTTCTATGGGACATGGGATTTATAGGCCCTGCAAAATCTAAGGCCCATTTTTCAAAGGGTTCGATCACTACTTGGGCTTAGAGTGGCATTTCGTTGACTGCTGTAGATTTTCCCATTGTTTGGCAATCATCGCAGTTGGTCAAGTATTTCTTTGCATCTTTGAATATGGTTGGCCAATAATAGACAGACTATAGGATCTTGTATGCTTTTATTTTGTCAAAAAAATGGCCTCCACAAGGTCCATCATGACAAGCTCTTAAGATCTCTTGCATCTTTTCCTCTCGAACACATCTTCTGATTACCAAATCAGGTCCAGTTTGGTATAACCAATCCTCATGCCACATATAATTGGCACTTAGCTGAATAATTCTTTGTTTTTATCTGGATGACATATTTTGAGGCAACTTTCTGGTTACAAGATAATTGGCTACATCTGCATACCAAGGGGTGTAAGTAGAAATGGAAAATAGATTCTCATCTGGAAAATCATCATCTACTGGAGTATTGTCACCTGTATGAATAAGTCTAGACAAGAAATCAGCAACCAAATTATCTCTTCCAAGCCTATCAATGATAGTGATATCGAATTCTTGGAGTAATAACAACCATCTAGTCACTCTAGAATTTGTAACAGGTTTTTTCATTAGAAATCTGATAGCTGAGTGGTTAGTGTGCACAAAAGCTTTGTATCCTATTATATAGTGTCCAAACTTGTTGATGGCATGTACTACTGATAAAAATTCTTTTTCTGTGACAATATAGTTTACTTCAGCAGGTGAGAGATTCTTTCTAACAAAGTATATAGCATAAGGAATCTGTCCTTGCCTTTTTCCTAAGACAACTGCCAAAGAGATATTTGAGGCATCTGTGCAAATATTGAAAGGAAGAGACCAGTTTGGACCTCTCAAAACAGGGTCACTTGACAACTTTGTTTTTAAGATTTCAAAGAAGATTTGGCATTGCTCATTCCAACAGAATTCAACATCTTTTGTCAAAAGTTTGAAAGGGGGGGCAGCTAGGTTTGTAAAGTTTTGAATAAACCTCCTATAGTAGTTAGCATGCCCTAAGAAACTGTTGACTTCCTTTTGTGAGACAGGGGTCTTGATTTGGGAAATAATGTCAATCTTGGTAGGGTCCACTCTTATTCCTATACCAGAGATGTGGTGACCTAGAAAAATTCCTTCAGTGAGAAACATTCTAGATTTTTCATGACTGAGTGAAAGGTTGGTCTCCTTGCACCTAACCAGTACCTTCTCCAAATTATCCAATGCCTGATGGAAATCATTCCCATATACTGTGAAGTCATCCATGTAGACTTCCACACAATCATTGGTTAAATTGGAGAAAATAGCCAAGAAAACCCTTTGAAAGGTAGCAAGGGAATTAAACAACCCAAAGGGGAGAAAACTATAGGCATATGTTCCCCAAGGGTAGGTGAATGTGGTCTTATCCTCATCTTTTGGTGAAATTTGGATTTCATTGTAACCACTAAACCCATCCAAGAAAGAAAAATACATCTTCCCAGACAAAGTGTCTAAGACTTGATCTATGAAAGGCAAAGGAAAGTAGTCTCTATAGGTAGCCTTGTTTAATTCTCAAAAGTCCACACAAATCCTCCATTTCCCTTTTTTCTTTGGTACAATAACTAATGGGGAGACCCACTTGCTATCTGATATAGGGTAAATGAAATTGGCTTGTAGGATTTTTTGGAGTTCTTCTTTTACAATATCTTTCAAGGATGGATTCATTCTTCTTTGGGGGCTTCCTCACATATTTGATCTAATCGTTAGTGTAAATATGAAGCATACAGGTGTCTGGGTGGATCCTCCATGTTAGAGTAATCCCATGAAAAAGCATCAGATTTCCCTTGTATCATTTGTATCAACTTCTCTTGCTGATCTATTTATAGGCTAGCATTGATATATAAGGACTTTCCAGGACTGATTTCAACATCTTGAACAACTGATTCTTTCCCTTCCTCTATTTTTGAAACAGTGCCTACTGTAGAAGTGGAAGGGTGCCAAATTTCTTGAAATTTAGGGCTAAAGATGTGTGTATAGTTAGGGAAATATTTAGGATAACTAATGTATGCTAAGTCAACCAAGAATAGAATTAAGATTTGTTCTTTGGTTTTCTCTTGTACTCCTTTTACTTGTTCAAGTGTCAACAAGGGATTAATGTAGTCCTCCTCCCCATAAGGATTCTCCAACCATAGAGGAACTTCAGTGTTTGGTTGGGCGGGGGAGAAAAGGATAAGTTTTTGACTTTGAGTTCCATTGGAAATTGTCATCTCTCCAGATCGACAACTGATGAATGCATCGACAGTGTCCAACCAAGGTCGGTCGAGTACTATTGGATGTCCTGGTTTGGAGGATTTGGGATGAATTACTAATATATCTGTAGGGTATTCCCAAGAGGCCAATGGAACTGTTATATCATCTAAACTTCCTGCTGGGGTGATGACGGATTTGTCTGCAAGCTCTAGCAAAGTTTGTGTTGGTCTTAGGTGATCTAGTTGTAGTGTTTTCATAGTGTTTACTGACATCACATTTATTGTTGCCCCTAGATCAATCAATGTGTTAGGTAAGGAAACACCATTGATTTCTATGGTAACCACTGGGTTTCCTAGATCACTATACTTAGATGGAATTTCTGTTATAAACTCTGATAACTACCCCACCACCTGTATGCCAGGAGGCTCCTTCCTCTTCCTCCCTGGATTTTTAATGCAAAGGTCCCTTACAATTTTAGCATAGATATGTATGTCCTTAATGGCATGTAGTAGTGGGATATTTACACATATGTTTCGGAGTTCAGTCTCTAGATTATGTCCTAGAGGTTCCTAAGTTTTCTTTATAAGCAACCTTTTTGGATAAGGAGGAGTTATTTTGTGAGGTGTTTCTGCTACAAGGGAGTTAGGAGAAGGAATTTCTTGTTGTAATGGGGTGTATTTTTCTTCATTTAATGGGTTAGTCATTTGTTCTTCTCTTTGAAATGTTTGGACATCTATTTGTTCTTCTTGATTTGTGTGATTATCTACTTGTTATTCTTGGATAACCACAGTAAGATTTGTTTTGTTTACAACCCTCCCTGATCTTAATTCAATTCCATTGAATGGAGCTGGCGTTATTACATATCTTGGGAAGGTTTGTACTTCAACGTTTTGTACAGGTTGTGTCGGCCTATTATTTGGGTTAGGGATAGGTTGTGAAGGAATAGGGGTAGGTCGAGGAGGGTTTTGAATAGGTGCAACTTGCATTTGTTGCTGCATATTTGGATTCATGGGTAGTGCATGTTGTTGTTGTAATTGTGGAGGTGGAAGAAGAGTAGGAGGGTTAAATCCTGGGAGCAGCTGGGAAATATTCGATGGGTATTGTGGATAGGTGGGGAAATTTTATGGTTGGAAGGGAAAATTCCCATATACAGGTCCTCTCCACCCTTCCTTCCAAGGTTGGTTTTATGGAAACCATTTAGGATAAGACATGGGAAGTACCCATTGTTGTTGTGGGTATTGTGTAGTTGGGTATGCAAACATGTTGGGGTTTTGTTGTCTCCATGGTCTCCTAGGGGGGTAGGATGTTTCAGGTTCTCCTCCTCCCTTGAATATGGCCTTGATCCCATGTAGATAAGGGAATTCGTTAGTAGGATGGTCCTCTGTACAGAGACCACATATTTCAATAAAATTAAGGGGGCATTCCTTTTCAGGGCGCTTCCTCCTACACCGATGACATAAAATTGTTAACGCAACATTTTCTTCCTCTTGTTTTATTTTAATTTTCATGGTATCAAGTTGGGAACTGATGGTGTTTAGGATATTTGTTTTGATTTTTTCCAATAGATTTCCCAGTTCAATCCTAGTGACACCTCTAGATGTGGGTTTAACAATTCTGTTTGTAGGATCCCTTATACTTTTCCCTGTTTTGTCTTGACTGCAGGAGTATCTTTTACAATACTATGTTATGTCTGCAAATGGATTTTGGTACACATCCCTAGAACTCATGAGGTTTAGTACCTCAATGCAATCATCCCTCACACCCTTTAGAAAAACAATCCTAATTGTAGTTGTGTCTAAGTAAAAATGCTTAGTCTTTTGGTAATTGTATAAGAACCTCTCTAGGTAATCTTCTAAGCTTTCTTCTTCAGATTGCTGCATTTTGAATATATCATTCCTAGCATCCATAGGTATGCAATAATATTGGTATTTCTGGAGGAAGGTCTCCTTCATACCATACCAAGACAAAATGGTGTGTTCTCCTACGCTCATGAACCACCTTAGTGTCGAATCTTTTAGTGTAGCTGGGAAAAGTTTTAATTTTTTAGCATTATCCGTGTAGTTATAACTCCTAAACAATATGTCGAATTTGAATAAAAATGATTCAGGGTCTTCGATTGACATACCACGGAAATGAGGTAATGATGACAATGGAATGTTCTTCATAGAAACGTCTTTAGCGATATCTAGTATGGGGAATCCAAATGTCTTTGTTTCATTGGTTGCATTTCCCTCTTCTTCTACCATATCTCCAAACAACCTGTAGGGGGGTGGTGATCCTTCTCCACCGAGTGATGGTTCGAACATTGGGTTATGTGGTATCTCTAGTTGTTCCAAGGTTTTGTGTGGCTTTCCAACAGCAGATGCAACCTCCTCTATTACTACCTTTGTTTATTTTCCAAATTCTCCTTTTGATGGGGTTGCCAGTGCTTCCTCCTTTTCTTGATGTCTTATGCTTTCAATCTGAACAATGGCTTTAGATTTAGTGCCCTTGGCTGTTGTTTCGATTTTTTCCTTTGAGCCCTCTCCTCTAAGAGTTTTTCCTACACGATTTTTAGATGAATTAGTGTAGGGGAGGGGTTTTTGTTGTTGTTTGTTTTTCTAGATTTTTTGAAATTTTAGGAGCAATAAATCTACCTTTATTATCCCTATACCTACTCTTAAAAGAAATTCAAATAAAATAAATAAAAACTTAGATTCCTAATTATCAAAGGTAGGAGGAAAACTTGACTTTGGAGCAGCCCCACCAAAGTGTATGCCCAGGTTCTTACCTCTCATCTTACTGTCTTCTCTCTGTGCTCAGATTGTTCTTAAATCCAATCCAAACTTCATCAAACCAATCAAAACTCAAAATGCTACCTATTACTGTTTACAACTCCCTGGTAACAATGCTAAAATGTTGGTGTATAAATATGTTCAATATATATCTTACACTCATGTAAATGTCAATCCAGGATTCATAATCAAAAGAGTTGTTACACTATATGTGTCAAGAACAGGTAACCTTCATAAGTCTGTTGCATATAGGAAATAATTAATAACATAAGAAATACGTTTCTAAGATTTCTAAATATTTCAAGCACCCTTGAACTTAGAAGAGAAAACTGATAATGAAACTTCTTCACGCAAACAACCAATCGAAAGATTTTATCCTAGAGAAACAAGTCTATTCATTCTGTTAGCGCTGTGTAAATTTCCTAGAGGTTGTTTGAAAGAAGAAATCTACGAGAGGTAACTTTATCCAACCGCTTTTGAAGCTGGGATCTAGCCCTTCCAACTTCAGAGAGGGATCTCTCTATATGATTTAGGTATGTTTCAAAAAATTTTAAATATTAGGCTAGGTAAATAAATAAGTTGGTTTTGTTGTTGTAATGTTTGTCAAGTTGGCTGAAATAATTTACACATCCATTGGGCTATGGGGTCTGTGTCGTAAAAATGAAATTCTAACCAGAAAAACAAAGAAAACCTTTCACGGGGCGAGATAATATAATCATTGGATTCTTTAGTAGAATAAATGAGGAAAAGAAGAAAAGATGAGAAAGACAATTACAACAAAGAAGCAGTTAAGAATTTCTTTATTGTAAGATGAGAAGATAAAACACTAAAATCTTTTAAGTCAGAAGCAGGGTATACGAGATAAATCTTGCAGCGTTCATTACTTCCAAAGATTAGATTTAGAAAACATTGTGATAACAAAGTGAGAATAACATTTAACTTAGAGAGAAAAACATCACCAGTGATTACATGCAAGAATCCTGTAAAATGCTTCTTTGTATTAATGGGAGATCTCTTCAAAAATATTACAGTCTGATAGCTTGCAGGGCGTGAAGATCAACAACCCTCAATACTTCAAAATATGAAGTATTTATAACTCAAAATTACAATCAATCCTGTCATCAAAGATCAGGACGTGGTAAATCTATTTTTAGCCTAACTAACTTAACAAGTTTCAGAAATCTAGGAACTGCTTGATGATGTGTCACAACTGCATGCTGTTTTCTGGGTGGACCATTGGTGAGGCCTCTGCACGACCTCATCTGACTGGACAAATGACTGGGCTGGGACAGCTCATCTACTATTTGATCAAATCACAGAGTTCTTCCCATCAGAGATGACTGGGAACGTTGATTTTGAGTAGCCTTCGATAAAATTCATCCATTTCTGTGTACTTGGCGAAGGTAGGTTTGGTGACGAAGATATATCGAATCTCATGCTGAATACCGATGTCCCACTGAAGCGCATCTAGAAATTCCTTGCCAGTGATGCTGCCTTGAATTCCTGAAAACGTTGAACTATCTTTAGCCACATCGGCCAGTCTCTTTTTGTAGTCTGAGAGTGTCATCAATTTGTCATTAATTACCTTTAAACCAGGAAGACCTTTCTTTTGTAGAGCCTCAATTTTACTAAAAAACCTTTGTACCCCTAGGTCCATGGCCTGAACCTTTTCTTCCGGCTGAAGCATTAATCCTCTCTTGGTAAAAAATCTCTTGACCTCAAGGATGGTCTCTATTCTATCTTCAATTTTCATCTCTCCAGCTCCTCCCTGGTCTTAGAATTTAGGAACTTGATGACTTCATTAGCCTGTGTTGGCATCTCTCCCAATTCTGATATGATCTTCTCAATGGCCTATTTTCTTCTCTGTACCAATTCATTTTGCTCAAACATGATCTATATCATGGGCCATATATCATTCATATACTTGGTGATGTTTGTCCAGACACTTTCTTTAACCTCGGCCAAAGTTTTACCTACCACTGTTTTCTTCCGGAGCTGTTGTAACTCTTATTTGAGCTGGTATGACACCTTCTTTTCCTTGGAGAGGCTGATCTAAACGGAAGATTTGAGTTCCTGAAGGTTCTCAATCTCCTTTTTGAGCCTGCAAATTTCTTGCAGGTTCATCTTTTCCATAGATTTAGCCAATTCGGCTGTCTTTTCCAGAGATGTCAATGGATTCATTGATGAGAGTTTTGTTACTGATGTTGTTCTTACTCCTGAAAGTGGGACTACACTCAATGGAATGACTTCCATTGGCTTCAACTGTTCTCTCTCCTTTATTAGCTTCTCCATCTCAGCTTCCATTTCCTTTAGTTGTGTGTTCTACTCCATGATTAGTTTGAGCATTTCATCTTTTTCTCCTTCCATCTCTGCTATTTCCTTCACCTGTGAATCCTCTGTAGGTGGGAGTTTCAATTGTTTCCTTAAGGAGAATATGTCGGCATTTTTCTTTTTAATCATCTCCTCGGCTGCCTTCATGTTCGAGGGATCGTACCCGATCTTAAGGACCAATTCCTCCAAAGTCTTGATCATGTTGTCCTTGGCAAAGGACGATATCTTCTGCAACTTCAACTATGTTTGGACATTGTTCAGGGACACTTGCAATTTGGACGCAGTAGTGGAATCATGTGCCAATGTATAGAAGACCATTTCTCTTGTTTGCTTGTGTAGATCCATCTAATCGGCCGGATGCACATCCTTAGTCTGGAATTCGAAAGTGTCCCTTTTGTAATCAGTGATTACCTTTGGATTTGGAACCTATGCTTGGAGGAATGACATATGCATTCTTCTCTTCTCAGTGTCAAATGTCGATAGAAGCCTATGTTGAGTGGTTAACTTTTTCTTCCTCTTCAGCGCCAGGATTGTTGCAGATGAAAGAGCCAATATGCCCTTTGATTCTGAGCTGTTGTTTTTTCTTTAGAGACACAAAATGAATATCATCAAAGTTTATCATCTGCCTTATGTACTCCAGAGAAAACATTCTGACAGGCAGGTATTTAGGAAGCTTATACGTGGCCAAATCGCACCCATATACTCTGATCTTAGTGTGATCTTGGTATAAATACCAATCACCAGTCTTGGTGTGATCCGAAAGATGCAGGATCCTCTGAACTTTATCATTAATCCTAGGCTCGAGCCTGCCGCTAAGCATAATACCACTGGGTGATAGAATTGCTCGATGAACTTCTTGAAACTGAACTCTGTGGAGTTATGCTTGAGCAAGGAGGTCCATGCGATCACTACCTGGGGTCTACCATTTCCATCCATCTTCTGCATGGAAAAATAAAATTTGTCCGCTTGGATAAAAACGAACAAGTACGCCAGTATGGAAGAATACCAGAACATGCCTTCCGTGGCGAAATTGACAAACTGTTCGTGAATATTGTTTGCTAGGAACGTGCTGAATTCGAACTGCGTCGTGGGATTCTCATCAGTGGAGAAAATGGATAAAAATCCCAGAATGGGTTCATATACCCACTGATCTGAATAATATCCCCACAAGGCGCATAGGGACGAGATGATCTGGTTTCCTTTGGTCGAAAACATGGAAGAAGGATAAGGGGGATTTGTAGCGGGGAATTGAGAAGATGGTGGAAGGAAAAGCTCAAATATTTGAGCTCTTTGGGGGAAAGCCATCTTCTGGTATAATTCTGTGAGAATTTCAATGTTAAAAGGTGATGCGGAGTTAGCTCGGGGTATTTGCATCATTTGGTAGATGGTTTCAAGCGCAATGAGGAAAAGAACTTCTCCAGACGAGGAAACGATGGCTCTTTTCTCACGAATGTAGTGGGCTTGGCACTTGAGGGAAAATTCTGGAAAAGGGTGAATCTGAGGAAAGAGAGATAGGGGTAGGTTGGACTCCCAGAGTCCAATTTCATCACTCTGGTCCAGGAAAAATTCTTTGACCCATGACTGAAGGTCTGCGAAATCGAAATCGCACTTTGTATCTGCAATTAAGTGATATTTGTCGGCCAGTGGAATCCTGTCAAGGTCGACAGGAGGCGGGAGAAACAAATTCTCCTCTCCTTCTTCTTGTTTTGACTTGGGTGCCATTACTGCAACAGTACCTACAAAAAACAACATTAGAGGGGACGATTGTTGGTGGGGGCGACTAACAGAATGGAGAAAAAAGGTGTACAAATTTTCTAGTGCGATGAGTGGGTAAATGGTGAAAGAAGGAAGAGTGAGGGTAGTTTTGAGTAAACGGGTGTCCGTTGGGCGTGAGGGACAGGTCAGCTAGTTAACGGATAGATTATCCAGTAATAAATGGCCAAGGGATCACTTAGAGTGTGAGATGGCAGGTGACAGTGACCGAGGAATACGGATGGGTGAAGTGGCGGTTACCGATTGGGGTAAAAATCATGGTGGGGGGGCTCGCCACGAGTGAATGGGGGGGAAGGAATAACAAAAATTAAGGGATGTGACTCTTTTATAAAGGTGGATGGTGACGTCAATAAGTGACAAAATTATGTCAGACAGTAGGAGGCGGTGGGACTCGGGACCGATAGATTGATGCCATGTATAGATAAGGGCTCGCCAGAGGAAAGATTTCGTTCTAGACCCCCCCCG
>SNQJ01S0076724.1:36681-60718 GCA_010110895.2 Picea sitchensis
AAACACCTTGAGTCGTTGATCTGTACGCTGGCTTTTTTACCACAGATCTATGCGAGTCCTTTATCACACATTCTGGACCCCCTGCCCCCTCCATTAAAGGCAGAATGGACGGGGGGGTCCAGAATCCAATATAGACCGTAGATCCGCACGCTGAAACTTGGGTCGTCTAGATGTGCGCGGGTATTATCCACGATTCCGGACCCCTCCCCTTCCGTTAAAGATAGAACGGTCGGGGGGGTCCGGAAAAATATGACCACCATAGATCTTAGTGTGATTATCTAAACCATTGATATATGAGTAGAGCATAAGTGAGGATGCGAAGAATACATGCACCGGAGAACTTAGGATAAGTGCATTTCACGGGTTTTTTCCAAGGCTTTTCATGTATACACCACCATGGGGCTTGACCAACACCATTTTTAAGCATCTGAAACATGGTGCAACATTGATCATCCAACTGGTTTTATTGAAATAAAGCAACTAGCCTATATTCTAACCTAGCTTCCTATGACAATTAACCCAGATTAGACTATTGGGCTAAGAACTTACTCTACCCTGGGGCTATCTGACCAAGATTAGACAGTCTGGCTAGATTTATTCATTAATCTAACCTAGATACTTTGTCTAAGATTAAACGGTTTAGCCAAACTTATTCACTAACCCTATCAACATCAATTTAAAAAAAAAAGAACTTGGCCATGCTTGAAAGGTATGGACCAAGTTACTATTATTGCATGGGGCTTTATTGAAATTCTTTTATGCCCTCTTTTCTTTTTCTTTTCTTTCTTTTTCTTTCTTTTCTTTTTCCTTTTCTTTCTTTTCTTTTTCTTTTCTTATTCTTTTCTTTTTCTTTTAGTTTTCTTTCTTTTCAAATTATTTGCAGAATGAAAAATCATTTATCAACAAAAACACTAAAGAGAGATAATATTCCAGTCACCAGTTGATCCTATAACTTATAGGGTGATAACACATTCCAGACTCATGAATTAAAGAGATGAAATTGAGAAGCTTGTATGCTGTAGAAATAAAAAATGTAAATAGAAATCAACTCCAACCACTCTTGAAATCAAAATCAATTCCAACTTCATATAATTCAAACAAACCAGTACAAGGAATATTCAGTATAATTGAGAGACTTCATTACAGAGCATGAAAATGACATATAAAGTCTTCTAGTTCCTTGATGTACTAAATCTACTGCAAGCATAAACTTAAGATATCAATCCCACGCTTCAAATAATTAAATGGCCATCTCCAATATTTAAGAATGAAATATCTATTCGATCTAGCACCTGATTATTCACACCAATCTAGAAATAATTAACTCAATGTTGAACTCTGAAAATAGATTAAATATCATTAACACACACGACTATAAAATACTCACACAATCACACACAAAACATGTATAGGAAAGTTTACCTTGGTTGGGGCGATGGGCCCTTGTCGAACCAACAAGGAACCTCTTAAAAAAGTAACAGACAGAACGTTTCACTCACACTCAGGAATTGACATAATAGATCTTTTGCATTAATTCAACTGGTAAATTCTATCAACAGTTCTTTACTTAATACATAGGAATGATATGTATTATCTAGTTCTAACAACAGACTTCATTACATTCTTGATTACCATGCACACTATCACCTATACAACATTCCTTATATAAGGTAAGGTGATACTATCAATATCTATAGATAAGCATTGAACAGTTTGAGAGATTTTACAATTTATATTTACATCGAATTTCTAGGAATCGATTTCATCCTCATGACACAAAGTGCATGAGCGATGGAACCTCTCGTAATATGGAAAACTAATTTGGGAGCTTCTGTTTAGTTTCATTCTCGAAATCTTCTCCATAATACTGGTCCAACTAGTGCATTCTGGAAACAGAGGTTTTGTTACCGGAATACGCACAGTCACAAATCTAAGTACCAGAATGGATGTGAAGCAGACACTACTGGAATAGTGCACGACTTGGTACCGGAATAGATTTGGAGCAGATAATACCAGATCAAAACTGCCTTGGGTACCAGAATGGATTTGATACCGGATTGCACGTAAGATACAAGGTAAGATAGGGTGTTATACATGTCAAAATATAGACTCAACATAGTTATTTCCTCATGAGCCTCTGCTAGAATCCTAGGCCTCTCATGTTCTAGTACACATATTTTCAAAATGTTGTCTGTGCCCATCTTGTATAAGTGTCTTGCAATCATTTGATAGTCTGCAGCTCTGAATACCATATTGTTATTCTGTGAAATGTTGAATTATTGTGGCACAGTCCCTGTACTCAAGTATTGAATGATGTCAGCAAAATATTCATCAACTACTTGGACTAAAAATAACTATGCATTCAGGGAAGTTCTCCTCTAAATTTGTATGTTATTTTCCATCGGTGATCCTTAACAGGTGATCAGGTCTTGCATTCAACTTCCTTGGTTTGACTATCACTTCAAAGTCAAATTCTTGAAACAAAAGTAACCATCTACAGATCCTACCCCCCAACACTGGCTTATTGACTAGGTATTTGATGGCAGAATGATCTGTGAACATTTAAAAAAAATTCCCAAGTAGATAGTGTCTGAACTTCTATAGTGAATATACCATTGCTAGGCCTTCTCTTTCTGTAGTATTGTAGTTCTTCTCTGTCTCTGACATTTTTCTGCTTAAAAATTCTATAGGATGATCTAACTCTCCCACTCCTAGCTGCACTAGAATAGCTCCAACTACTATGGTTGATGCATCTACATGCACATGAAATGTCTTGTCCCATTCTGGGAATACTAGTATTAATGTTGTTACCATCTTCTCTTTGATAGTGTCCAGCCCTTGTTGACAGTCCTCATTCCATTGAAATTTAGTATCTTTCTTCAACAGTTTGTCCATCGGCGCAATGATCTGTGCATACTCTTTTATGAATTTCTTGTAGTAGCCCGTGTGTCCTAATGTTTCTCTTAACTGACGTACTGATTTTGGTTGTGGTAAATTGACAATTAGTGCAATCTTGGCAGGGTCTACTAGCAAGCCTTGTTTTCACACTATATGTCCCAATAGTATTCCAAATGGTGTCCCAAAAATGAACTTATTGATATTTAATGATATATGACAATACCTGCATATTTCCAACATCATCCTTAACACCTCTACATGATCTTGCAACAGAATGAAACTATGACTACTCTTGAGAATATTGTTGGTGCATTATTCAGTTCGAGAGGCATGACTTTGTACTATTAAGATCCCCATATTGTGGAAAAAGTGGTCTTGTACCTGTCTTCTGGGGCTATCTTAATATGATGGTAGCCTGAGAATCCATCTGTGAATGAGTATGCTTCCTAGCATCCTACATTATCTAATACCTAATCTATGAAAGGTGTGGGAAAAGGGTCATGTAGGAAAGCATCATTCAATTTCCTGAGATCTACACATATCCTTATTCCTCCTTGCTTCTTCTCTTGAACTACCATAGGGCTTACCCATTCAGATTCCTCCACTGATTCTATGGTACCAACTTCTAACATTCTTTCAATTTCGGATTTGAATTTCTATTTATAAATTGGACTTAGTCTATAAGGTCTATGTCTGGCAGATCTAGCCTCATGTTTGAGAGGTATATTCATCTCTCATATCTCTCTTGGTATGCCTTTCATTTTTGTAAAGGTTGTTGGGAATAGGTCACTATACTCGCGCAACAACTTTGTTATTATTTCTACTTTATGTTCATCCCAGTAATCTCCAATACTGGCCATTTTGGGATTATGATTTGTCCCAATATTTACTTTCTTCACCTTGATTGGCGCAACAAATACTGTTGATTCAAGAGATGGACCTTCCACCTCTCTTTCTCCTTCCATTTCTGTAATTTGAATGTTGTGTGGGTCATCTCCATCTGGTGCTTCTTCCTGCACATCATAGCATGACAATAGTTCTTTCATTGTTTATCTATTATGTTTTTGGTACTTTGTTATAAGTTCAACCTCTAGTTCTTGAATGAATATTACCCTTCTGATTTGTTTGAGTGTTGAATCCATGTTGCAATTATGATGTTCAAATGAGAAAGTGACTATAAAATTATGATGTAATGTTGTCCATTCTGCAATGCCTCTGCGCAGTTCCTGGTCTACATACCAATTTGATGGAATTCCTTCCAATGTGTGAAGAAAGTGATGAGGCCATTCTTCTGGTGGTGTCATTTTCCACAGTGTCCTGCACTTCTCCAAGTGTTTGGTTGGTGTCCCCTATCCATCATATCTCTACATTTGATTGCTTCCATGTTCTACGCTGAATCTAATGCACAATAGCCACTTACATTGGTACCATTCCTTGACTGTCTCTTTGTACGCACCTCACCATGTTGCAGGTGTTTCCTTGACTGCTATGTCCAGGGATAAGAGCCTCTGATTTTCTAACACTTCATCTTCATATATTTTTAGGAATTCTTCTAAGTCATTCACCCCATGAAAATTGGGAGGTTCTCTTATCTCTGTACCTACCATCTTACTGCATGGTCTATTCTTTCGTGCCTTCTTGTGTATACTTCACATAATATCTACTGTCAATTCTCCAACCCTGTATCTGAGTCTGACATGAATGATGTGATACTTCTCCAACTGAGTACTCCATATGTAGTTGGGTTTACATAATATTATTCTCATGCGGTCGTTATGTATAACTGATTGATTTCCTCTAGGTCTAAGTAAGTGGGTTCTACAAACCTTTCTCCTTTTGATGGGTCTAGTGGCGCAACAACTATGTACTCTCCTAACTCGAATGTCATCTTCCTTGTCTTTAAATTGATTATGGCCTGGTTTTCAAACGTCAAATTCAAGCCAAGCAATGTTGGATAAGGTGTTGTTCCATCCACTATTTATATTACTTCAAAATCAACTTTAGTATGCACTCCATATAGATCTACTGTCACACCCTTTAGCCTTCCTATTGGAAGAACCTTGTGTTGATTTGCTAGTTTTATATGAAGAGGTGAATATCCTAATATTGGATCTCCCATACATTACCATGTCTTCTTGGGTAGCACATTTACTTCGGAGCCTAAATCCAATATAATATCCTCCATGTTGAAATCTCCAATGTTGGCATTCAGTCTGAATTCTATACTTGTCCTCCTCCTTGTATGCAAGTGATGAATTGTTTTCTTCTCTAGCTTTCTGTCTACGTGTGTATTACATCTTTCTAACATATTTTGTAACACTTTAACAGATGATGGATCATTTAGTATTTTAACACAAGATTTCAGAAAATCCTTTATGGTACTTACTTGTCCTAGGGGTTGTGCTTCATTATTCTGATCCAGTGATAAAGGCATCTCATACATTGGTACGTCCTAAGTATGTTGCGCAGTTGATGCAGATGCAATGTCTGGCTTCAAGAACTCTTGTCTTCCTTGCTTGAGTATCTCCTTTTCGTTTTGTGCATCAAACTACTTCTGTGGTTCGACATTCTTCTTCACCCATTGGTGTTGTGTTGGATCCTATCTTATTGTGTCATCTCTTGTCTTAGATCCTCCACATGTAACTATGTTAATATTTCTTCCATCATCCCTCGCTTCTACAGAAATGCATTGAACATTTTGATTGTTTTGATTTTTCTTTTCCTGGATCTTCCCCAATAGTGTCGGACATTATTTTGTGTCATGATCTGATGCGCGAAAATACATACATGTCACAGGTGGAAGTGGAAATTCTATTTCATAGTGTCCTGGTTGTTGACAGTTATGGAATACCACCGATCCTCTACTTCTTCCAAAGCATCCTTTACCTCGTCCTCCACCTCTGTATCCATCTTGATCTCCTAACAGTGCATTGTACTAAGGCACCTGATTGCACTGTGTGGGATTATACTATGGTTGCGTGGTATTGTACTGCAGCTAAGCAATGTTATATTGTTGTGGTGTAGTGTTGTATGGAGTTGGTACTTGGTTAAATGTGGTGCAACTTGCCCTGTCATCATTTCTGTTTGCACCCTATATGTGTCTCATGTTCTTTCCCTTATCAACTCCATTGTCATGCAATATTTGTCATCATGGCCCACTGACTTGCAAAAGTTGCAATATGAAATCTTAGGCACTGTCCGGTATTTCTGCATCATTGGAAAATGATATGGATCATTCCCTTGTGTAATACAGTTCTCACACCATAGTCCTCATGTTGGCAAAGGGTTTGGAAGTCTTGTTTCCATGTACTGCACGAACGTTGTGCAATCATTCTTGTGGTGTCCTTCTTTCCTACATGTGGTACACCAAACAACTTCTCTTTTGTCCTAAATCATGTTCTAGTTTAATTGAAACATTAGATTCTTCATGTCCTCCTTCATCTCCTCTATTGTTGGATATGTCTTCTAGTATTGGTTCTCTTCCAGTTGTAAGGCTTCCTGCAGAGCCTATACCTCGGTTTGAAACTTCTTCTGTCTCAAAGGGTATTTTAAGTGTGGTAACATGAAATTCACGAATAAATGTCTATGTTTCATATCTGTCATGACATACTTCAACTTTCCCTTCAATTGTTTAAATATCTAGTCAATCTCCTAGACATATTCCCCAAGTTTTTGTCTGATCTCGATCATCTCATTCATGTGCTAATATTATGAGCTAGGATTCTGGAATTCATTTATAAACAACTTCTTGATATCCACAATCATTCTGGTTGTTCCTAGTGGATTGTTTGCAACTAATCTCATGTACCAATCCAGTGTGCGATCTCTTAGTGTGATGGCTAACTTCACAAGTTTTGTATCCTCATATGTGATCTGCTTTGTTTACCATATCTTTTCACAGATGAACAAGTGATTCTCAGGGTCCTCAGATTCCTCTCCCTTGAAATCTAGTAACCTAATGGTGGGATCATGTCCCGCCATCCTGAATGTTGAACTACTACCTCTGTGCGATGTATATCCTTGACTAATGCTTCCTGAAATGGCTCCCCCAGTTATTTCTCCCTGTGTAGATGTACTTCCTTCTATGTTTCTTCCACTAAAATTCGATTGTCTAAATGGTGGTGTTTTCTCTGGTGGATTAGTCACACATGGGTTTATGGGTTCCACAGTGACACTAAAATGGATAGGAGTTCTACCTCTGGTTTCTTCTCCCGAACCTCTTATCTTCCTTCCATATGTCATGTGCAGGATTTCCTCAATCTACTCCACAACTCGGAGATCCTCTACCTCTTCTTCATCACTTCCCAAGCCTTCCCTTGCGGCTATGGCCCTCTTCTTATTGTTCATCTTGTATTGGTAGGGTGCTCCACTGCATGTTCTTCCAGTTGTTTCCATGATCTGCTTGATCTGGTATTCCTCCATCATGATTGGATCGAAGGCCTCCTCCTTATTTCTTTATCCATTTCTTCCTCCATTTCTCCATCTCTTGTCAGTGCTTCCCCCCCTCCCCATGCACGCGGGGAAGTTTAGTTGTCTGATGCCATTGTCATTACACCTTTGTCATACAACAAAATCTTAATGGAAGTATACAATGATATGATATACCTACCTTTGGGTCCCTGCAACAAATCTTGCTATTTTTCGTTGAAAGACTTCCCAGTATCTACTGCAAATTATGTGATAAATCCTGCAACAATGCTATATAACCAGAAATCTACTGTGCACGTAAATTTATTGTCAACCTGTTGTAACTATGCGATCTCCACAGAATTCCACTCTATCTCTCTGATTCGATTTGTAGGGTGGTTGTATTTCAACCTCAATATCCACTCCTACAACACATGTGGGAAATCAGAGAAAAATACTTCGTGCAAGTCGCTAAATATGTACTTTTCCAAATATTTGTGTGGTGTTAACTTCAGGTTTATGTTATCTTTCTGTGAAAATTACAACTCCTTTGTTTTCAAGCAACTCTTGATCTCTACCTTTGTTGGGCTCCATGGTCTAAACACCCCCTTAATATCCTCATTCTTTTTAATATTTTCTCGCCAAATATGACACTCTTTCCACAATTCTTCAGCAGATCTCATTCACTCAATCCCATTCTATTCCAAATGGAAACAAAACCATTTTTTGGTTACTTACACTCTTTCTACCATTCTGGGGCTGACCCAGGTTCATATCTACTATGGTTTCCAACAAAACCCCCTAAGACTATCGGTCTTCCTGGTAAACCAGAAGGAAACATAACGCACAGAATGCACTGCGTAGTCTCACCCGAGATAGTTCTTATGGGTGGCTGCAATTCTCAAGTGCTTGCAACCTAGGAATGAGTGGGGATCTGAGACTAAAATATGTTATCTTCACTTTTTTAATCTAACATTTAGCTTATCTTTATTAATTTATCATTCTTATTCATGCATGTAAAATAACAGATCTAACTAAGTCATTCATGCATTTTTCTAACATCTAATCAATAACAGCAAAGGAAATACTCAATACTCAATCACACAACACATGATCTACTATGGTTCACCCCCTCTTGGGCTATGTCCACAAAGATTTGGCTGCTCTTCTATTTTATTATGGTGTTTCCAAAACTACAATGCATCACGCATTACAACTCTCCATCCAACAGGTCAACATCTAGAATGAGGTGAACTAGATCATACCAGGCTCCTCAGCCTGTGATCTAACCCTCAATATCTACCTTATTTCATCTACTCATATCAACAACTTACAAAATAGATCGGAATTAAATTCATTCAGTCTTCAAACAACATAGTAAAAATGACAGAAAACACAACAACCCCGACCTAGACCTCCTAGGTACCTACTTATACATGTTTTTGAATTACTAGCCATTACATCCTCTTACCAAAACCCTAACCCTAGGATGGTTAGGTATTATTTCATGCATGCCTCAGAATCTTTCCTCCTCTGCATGTGCATTTACCTATCACATGCTTCTTTTCCTACCAGTTGTCTTTTCCTTCTTTGTGATTTATTCTCCACAATTAGTCTTTACTCCAAAATGGGCATGTGCCCAACAATCGTATGAAGAGATGTCATGGATCTATCCTGACATTGTCGAACATGATATTAAAACCTATATAGATGTTAAACCTGTTCGAAAACATCTTAGAGTTGTTAATCCTAGGAAGGCCCTTGCCATTAAGGCAGAGGTAGAGAATATAATTAATGTTGGTTTTATCTACCTGGTTCCCTTAACTAAATGGGTGTCCAACCCCCTTCCTGTAAATACAAAGAAAGGAACCATCTACGTATGTATGTATTTTCGATACCTGAATAAATCTTGTCCTAAACATAACTTCTTGACTACTTTCATTGACCAAATTCTTGACGAGTGTGCGGGAAGTGAAGTCTTTTATTTTATGGAAAAATTTTAGGGTATAATCAAATTCAAATCAAACCCAAGGATCAACATAAGAAGGTTTTTATTTGTACTTGGGATACTTTTTCATACCAAAAAATTCCTTTCAGTCTTAAAAACGCCGAAGAAACCTTCCAACGTACTATGACCTTTGATTTTCATGATCTCAAGCATATTTTTGAAGCTTATATAGATGATCTTCCTGCTCACTCTCACAAGAGAGTATATCACTTCGCTCACCTTCAATTATTATTTGAGATATGTCGTTACTATCGCATTCAGTTGAACCCTCACAAGTGCATCTTTTGCGTTAGGTCTGGACATCTTTTAGGATTGTTAGTGTCTTAGCATGGGATCATGGTAGATCCTATGAAGGTTGAGGCAATGCTTCAATTTCCTCCCCCATGCAACATTAGACAACTTCAAGGTTTACAGGGGAAGACTAATTTCATGCGTTGGTTCATAGTGAACTATGCCAATTTAACTAAGGTTTTCATGCGTCTTTTTAAGAAGGATATTTTGTTTATATGGGATGAGCGAGCCCAAGAATCCTTCGATTCTCTTAAGAAATATTTGGTATTGCCACCTATGTTGAAGCCTCCAGACTATAGTAGAGACTATTTTCTTTATATCGTCACATTCGAAGGGACAATTGGTATGGTTTTGGTTTAGGAGGATGATGATATCCATGACAATATTGTTGACTATCTCTATCAAAACCTAGTTGGTCCTAAACTTAAATACTCTCACGTAGAGAAACTAGCCTTGGTCGTCATAGATGTGGTTCAAAGATTATGACATTATATATTACTTTGAAAAACTACCCTAGTTGTGGATATCAATCCATTTCAATATATCCTCACTGGGCATATCATAGGGGGGAAATACAATAAGTGGATTGTTATTTTGCAAGAATTTCATCTCGATTTCGCTTCGACGAAGTCTAAGAAATCACTAGTTTTTGTCGAGTTGATATTGGACTTCCCTCGACTAGATGAGGAGATTTTTCATGACGATTCATTCGTGGATGAACATATCTTCCTTATTTCATCTTCAGACCCCTTTTATGGAGACATTTTAATTTATCTTCAAACCTTGAATCTACCCCAACATCTATCGAGAGACGATCGATGGCGTATACGTCATCTAGCTAAAAAATACCTTATCATCGGTGACACTTTGTATCATCGATGGGTAGATAAATTTTACGTCGTTTCTTGACTCACGAGAAAGTTGAGTCTGTTCTAAATGACTGTCACAATGGGGCTTCTAGTGGTCATTTATCCAAGCTTGAAACAACCCAAAACATATCGTGAGCCAATTATTTTTGGCCATCAATTTTTAAATATTGCGTTGAAGCAGTCAAGAATTGTCACCCTTGCTAGGTGTTTACTTGAAATATGCAGTCCCACCCAAGCCCTCTTCACCCAGTCATCACCGTCAGTCCCTTCACCAAGTCAGGGGTAGATTTTATGGACTGTAACCCAACCTCGGCTGGGGGGAACCAACATATTATTGTGGTCATGGATTACTTTACTAAATGGAAAGAGGCCATGCCTACCATTAAATCGGATGGTAAGACTGCAAAATTCTTCGTATTCAACCAAATTATAGTACGGTTTGGAATCCCAAGATATATTGTCAGTGATCATGGAAGTCATTTTAAAAATGAAATGATTAAGGAGTTAGCATAAAAACTAGGGTTTAATCACGGTCATTCTTCCCCTTATTATCCCCAGGAAAATGGACAAGTAGAGGCGGTGAATAAATCTCTCAAGACCATCTTGCAAAAAACTATTAGCTAGAGTAAATCTGACCGACATCTGATGCTTTACCCTACACTTTGGGAATACCGAACCTTGATAAATACTTCCATCGGTTTCTCTCCTTTTCATTTAGTAAATCGCGTGGAGTCAATTATGTCGATTGAATGTGAAATCCCTTCCCTTAAGTTGGCAATTGAGATACTACCTGACACATCTGATCTTGAAGAATTCCTCATACACCTAGAGTGTCTCCATGAGCAGCGTCGATATGCCTCTATGGCTATAGAAGTGGATAAATGATGTATTAAGATTCAATATGATAAGTCTATTTTTCCTTGGCAGTACGCAAAGGGTGATTTTGTTCTCCTTTATGACCAAGCCAAAGAACCACTAGGGGCAGGAAAGTTCAACCCCATGTGGCATGGTCCTTATATCATGCAATGTGTATTAAATAAAGGAGCCTATGAATTGGAATATTATGAAGGGAATATGCTATATGATCCCAAAAATGGGCTCTACCTTAAAAGGCATTACGCTTTAGCCCTCAATCTTTGGTGTGAACTTTTGTATACTAGTGTATCTTAGTGTATATACATATTTTCCTTTGTGTGATCGACTTTCTTATCAAGTTCTCCCTTGGTTGGAAGATGTCAACCGAGTCTTCAATTTACCTAGGATTCACAAACGATTCCAATCATCATATGCGGAAAATGGATTCTGTCGCTTGGGTAATTTACTCACACGAGGGCCAACTAGTGTCTTCAAGAGACATTCGTTTGGATCCATCAACGAATAATGTGGCTGAGTATGGCATTGTTATATATCTATTACACGACGCCATTTCACATGGTTTTCGGTATTTAGAGGTTCACTTGGACTCCCAGTTAATCGCATTTCATTTGAATGATAGTTACCATGTGCGATATCCTACTATACTCTGAAAATTCCTACTGGTACGACTTTTGGAACGATAATTTGATTTTCTTACTTATAATAACATACTTAGAAGTTTTAATCATGTATCTGATGCATATGCTAATTATATTTTCGATTTCCATTTGTCACATAACTAAGCAAAGAAAACACTTTCATGCATGTACACATTGTAACATATATAAGTAAATCCAGAGACTAGATTTTTTTATATTTCATCGTTTCGAGTTAAAAATAGATGTTGTCATAGAACAAAATGGGGCTCACACCCTCAAAATACATATATGGACGGTATATAATATGACCATGGAATATACGCCTATGGCACTAGATGTGTATCATTATAGCACACTATGATGTTTGCGAGATGTCGGATGCATATCATGATAGCACAATACGACGTTTGCGAGATGCAAGAAGAGTCACACCCATGCACGGGGTACACCCACCACCTATTGTTGCATCGCCTCTAGAATATCCTCCAATTGAACCATAGGAATCCCATGTGTCAATAGAGATAGGTTCTCTTTCACATTCTGTAGCACTCTCTCTGCATCTCTACCTAGTTTCTCATCTCCTCATCCCCTACGCCAATGTCATGGGAATTCCTCTGGTCATCGCAGACCTACATCTAAACACAAAAAAATCTCCACCCAGTTTCTCATTTTCTTTTGTTTTTATTGAAAAACACAAAAAAATTTAAACATTTCTTATCAATATCATCGTAGGCAGAACCTCGTTGAAAAGGCATGTCTGGATCCCCTCTGTAGTCGATCCTGCCATAAGGGTAGTCGTCAATGGCTATGAATTGTTGATGCCACAAAAAAAAGAACTCATCATTACAGGGGGTTGACACCCTACCATCTCCTAGTTGCATAATCACTTCGGTCCAACGTGACATGGTTGGATTGTGTTGTCCATGTGGATTAATATCTACTCTAAGGCTTAATCATGGAACCCTCTCAAAGAAAAAACTAAAAAAAATGGATGCAAATCCAAAATTTCTCATTTTCCCTTGTTTGTAATATGTCAAATAGCTCTTCATGTTATCTAGTAGTGAGGTACACCAGTCGTAAACAATGGGTTTTAAACACTCCACTTCATATAACATGAGTAGCCTTGATTCCTAGTGCAACGAGGCCAACCCTGAAATCTGTGTGAGTACAAGCACGATGATATTTAAGCTCATTTTCTCGATCGACCTGATTGGGAGTTGACTCCCTAATTTATCTGTGCCTGCAACAGAGTGGGTGGAAATGTATTCCTCCATAGTCATACCACCCCCAGCCCCTTGGGCCTTGATATTCACTACCTTGCCTCGGCAAGACAATCCTATGATGAAGTATATATCATCCACTTCAATCCTCAATGGTTTCCCATCGAGGTTGAAGGACTCTACCTCCGAATCCTAGTAGTTTACTAGCAACTGGAGTAACCTCACTTGATCCCTCATTTCCTTGAGAGCCAAAAATTTATAAAGGCCACATATCCTTAAATCATGTTGGGCCCTTGCATCTCTTCCCACTGTTGCATATATCTTTGCATGCTCTCTCTCCCTCCATTAAATCACCATCCTACAAAGGAGAAATCATTTTTGAGCTAAAACATTACAAAAATGTTATTCATGGACTTTTACGTAGGATAACTTAGTAACGTTCATGTATATGTATGCATATGTGTGTGCATGCTTCACTTTGACCATGTATATGGGGTCATATATGCGACGCAATGAATTTTCACCCGCATACGCCCTAGTTTATATGTTATGCTCTCTAATACTAAAAAATTGGGGCCCAAAATTGAAATTTAAACAATTGAAATTGAAGTAGATGGGATGGTTACTTACTTGGTCCAGACAGTTGTTGATTTCATTGATCGTACCTACCACAATTGACACTTTAATATCGTGGGGAAAATGGCCTAAAATGCACTATGTGGGTGAAAAATATCAAAGTGGTATGGTAAAATAGTCTATTTTTACTATTAGTAGAATTGTTTTACCCACTTCTTATATTTTGTGATAATTTTTTACCTTATGGACTAATAGTGTAGTGGAAAGGCTTTGTTTTTGGTGGTTTTGTCTAGTATTTTTTGCAATTTCCAACATTATACTGCCCGTTCATGCCTTCAGCAGGTATATTCTCTCACCAGTATATAGTATAGGTTTTCACTTCATTTTTCCCTCTTGCATCATCCTATGACCGAGATCCATACATCCTAGCTACAAACCCATTCATTAGCAACACATAATCTTCTTACTACTACTAGAAGTGTCGTTATTAAGTGGTAGAGGGTTACCAAGCATGGGTGCCCTAGTTAGAACCTTTTTGCCATTTGGTTCCCATGCAAAAGTTCTTCCACAGGATCGGGAGTTCCTTATAGTTTTGATATGACTTTGCGTTTGAATCCCATATTCTTACTCACAAGCATTTTGATTGTTACCTATGAGACTACCCTGAGTCTTGGTTAATCTCTTTTTAGACTCTCAAAAAAATGAAAATATTGTCGAGTGAACTTGTCTCTTTCACACTCGTTAAATGGATTTGAAAGGACGTCTATTGGGTATAAGTTTAACCCTTTTTCAGACCAAGTAGAATACTTACGAAAAATGAATACTCTAGTGGCCATTGACTAGAAGAGTTCTCTTGGGTATTATTTTATAATTTTTCGGGCCTAGGGGACTAAATCTACAAAAAATGGCATTCTTTGGAGTTAAGTTGTAATCACATTCCATCATCCTGCTTGCAGTATTGAAACTATTGTTGGTTTTCTCTTTCTCGTTATAAGCCTCTTACCTCAACAATTTGCATGACTAGCCAAGCAGGCCCTTCTATATATCCTTTGCAGCTTGACACCTTGTACCCTAAGAGGAAACATCCCCTCGAGTGTTCATGCCCCGCATTCACTTCCTTGCATTGAGCATAGGTATGTTCCATTGTTTGGAGCTATTTTCTTACCTAAGACACTCATTTCCTTTCCTGCATCATAGCGTTTCTTTGCCTATGAAAAAACAAAAAAATATGAGAAGGAAAAGATATTATCTCATATCGGTAGTAGCCCTGATGCCTTTGAACATAGCACAAAATTTTGAGTCCACTTTCATCCAAATTTTGGGTTTAGCATGACCATAGGAAGCTGATATCATTACTTAGAGTTTACTCCTCCGACTGGTTATTCTTCCATTCCCTATGGAGAGTTTGTTGATGCCTCCAACATCACAAAGTTTTATCATCAAGTCTATGTTTCCTGATTTATCCATATGTCTCTTGATCTTGTTCAAAGGAAGTATATAAGCCTGTGTGATCCATTTCTCATAAATATTGACTTTTCATGTTGGCCATACCCTCAGTGTATCTCAGAGTCACATGAAGCTGCATTACTACCATGCACCCTACTCCTACTTTCATTATGGGCAGGTAACCTTGAACCCAGCAGTTGACATCTCCTCATTTGTCGTTGACTGGGGGGTTTCCCTTGTGTTTGAGACAACAAATATTTTCACACATGGTGATTCGTGTAGTGTCTTGGATTCCATTATCCTTATTGGTGGTTTCCTCACCTTTGTCGACAATTTTCCTTATTGGATTCTATTCAGAGGGTCTCTTTCATGCACTACTTGCATATGGTGCATGCAAGAGATGCACATGGTTGTTGATTCATGAACATCCTATTCATTTGAGATCCTCCTAATCATCAATCTATTGCTTTGTACCTCATGATGAATGATGATGGATTCCATAATTCTCTCCTTTCAGCGGGTCTCCTTCCATCGACCTGAGATCATCTATTATGGAAATGAGACCTAGAGTCCTAGGAGTACCTAGAGGCTTGCAGTCATCAATGGAAGGTTCTCCCACCATAGAAAGTTGGGAATACATCAATGTCTCCTAATTAGTGGATTCTTCAAGTGTTTGACCTCAGCACACTTATTCACACTTGTAGAATGTACTCAGTGCCTTGATACCTACTTTCATTATCGGTGGGTTGTCTCACATTTGTTAACGATACACCTTAACGACCGGTAATAAAATGAAGTCTCATTGTGTTCGACATCAATTATTCTATTCACATGATGTAGACTTGCACCTTCGATGGATATTTTTGAATAACTCTAGCGTATAGTAGCAACATTCCTTATATGTTGTTGTCTTTCATTGGACCAATACCTATATGAATTCAATGATCATGGAATATCATATTATAATCCATGCTATACAAATATATTCATATTAATTTCGAGACTGGATTCCACTGTGCCTTGTTCATGACTATGACAGCGTGTGGCATATGTCCACTTTTTATTTCCTATTCATGGCCATGAAAAACTATTTGTTATAATTCCACATGGATATGTAGCGTAACTCAGATTGTCATCCATGTGTACAATGTCATTATGGATTGTAATATTCTCATGAGGAACTAGTACATCCATTTGAGTCTCCATTACTCCACTTATGGGAATTATAATGTATTTTGGCCATCGCAGATACTCCTCTGACCTCACACATTAGGGGGCATCCATTACAAAAAAAAATTCCTCACTCCATGCAACCTTCTTGGATGGCCTTTCCATTTCCCTGTGCAGAATTGAAGTCCCCTTTTGTACCTTCTAGAGCCAAAAAAGAATATTTTTCCACATATACATTCCCTATCAGTTATACAACAAGCATATACATAGGCTTCTCCACTACATCCCATGTACATCAGATTGGTGCTCAAAATTAAAAATTATGTCAGGTTTTGATGCCATGTCACGAGATCCATGATCCATGACCTTCCATATACTGGTAACGCTCTGAATCGGCCCTTAAGTTCCATTTGAAGGCTATAAATTGATCCATATCCAAGCCTTAAGGGGATTCAACAATTCAACTTTGATAGAAAAGACGCTCTAGAGAAATTTCACTTCATATTGAGTCTGCATCCATTTGTCCTTGAAAGTTTGAACTCCTTATTCAACCCCCAAGCTCTTCCTTATTTGTGATGGATAACCTCATTGACTCATTTATATGAGCTTTCCTTTGGTGGAGGATTGAAGTGGTGGAGGCCCAATTGGAGGGACTTAGTTTCTCGGTTCCGATATGTGTTGTTATGTAAGTTTTTCACCTATGTACTTCTGTTGATTATTTTAATAGAAATACTTTTTTCTCGTCTAATTGATATCTTGAAAATATTTGAATTATTATTCCATGGGAATATTTTTCATGTATGTTAATGGATTATGCTAATCTATATGCTAACATTATATATTATCACCATATGTTTGTGTATCTTGGTTGTTGAGGACAAGTTGTAGGTATAAAGCTTTGGTTTGCGTGCTCAGTGGTGGTCTTCATCAAACCTCCGGACAGGGTAGGTTCTTAGCCTCGTTTTGTTATCATTTCTTTTATATAGCATACCTAGGATTAGAGTTGATTTATGTATGTCATTCCATCTATTGTGGTTTACCCCTTGCCATAGAGAGTTTTTCCTCGTAATAATTGGTACTCTACTCAACTAATGGTTTCCCCCTTCAATGAGGTGAGTGAACATTGTTTTCATTAATAATATGCCATTTCCACTCTATTTTTTTAATATTTTATTTTTCTAATAAGAAACACCACATGATTAAAAATTAAGAATATTTTTTTTCCATGTTGGGAAGCAATTGATCCTAGTAGTATAATTCAGACCACACTTCCCTTGTGAAATGGTCGGGTGATGGAATGTCATGTTGGGATCACATTAAACATAGACTAGCCTTTGACTTGGATTCATTGATTTCCAAGTTGGATGGCCTCAAAGACCGACATATGGGAATGAGTGTTTATTGTAGAGTACTAATTTGGAGAATGCTTAGAGCTAAGAGTCAGTGAGTATAATTCTATATTGTGGGAACAAGAGAGCACAATCCATAGCCAATACCAAATCCATTATCCAGAGCCATAGCCAGGACCAAAACAAGCAACTAGAGCCATGAGCTAGAGTCAGATCTAGAGTTAAAGTTTTAGCTAGGAGTCAAAGTTAGAGCCATGTCCTAGAGAAGCAGACATAAAGCACATTGATCTGGATCCATTTCCTTGGAGCTTTTGGAGACAAAAAATCTTTTCAATGGGGAGGTGTGATACAAAATGGATCCAAACCAATGAATAATAGTAAGAATTAGTACTTATAAGAGAAATTTGAAAATTTATGAAGTTTATCCAAAGAAAATGTAATGTAAAAGTTGAATAGGACAAAATGAAAAGAGAGGAAAAAAAGAGAATTAAAATAAATATGAAAAGTAAAATAGGAGAGAAGGCTAAGGAAGGGGAAATGAAGGGTCATGGTTGTTGACCTTCCTCTTACCCCCTAGATCTCCCTATTTATTCCATTGTTTTCACTCTCAAAGGGATTTTGGATGGATAAGGGAGGGAGATGCATGGAGAACCAAGATCCGATTGAACCAAAGATTGTCAAAATGAGAACTGATCCCCTGATTCTAAGAAGGTTTTACCATTTTGGTTTCCAAGTTAAAATTTCTATGTTTATTATGGTTGATTGATGTGTCTATTATTGTCAATTTATCCTTATAAGAGTGTATATTTCAGATCCATTCTCTATTCTATGTTCATTCTACTTAATGTGATAAAATATGCACAACAAAATGAAACCACTACCCTTGGTGGTTAATTCGATGAAAATCTCTTGTAAATGAAGATTTGGTTGTTATTTTGGCAACTATATCCAATTATACTTGGTATAGAACCTTATCATATCCATTTATATGTTATTTCCATATAAAATAATTATTGCACGTAAAATCAATGAAATCCAATAGTTAGAGAACCTAAGCTATCCATTCTAAGTACATAAAATATGGAGGGTGTGGATTAAAGAGTTGTTGCAATTTATTAACTAAATTACTAAATTTGTCCCTTAAGAACAACAAGCCAGTGATTGTTGAAGCTATTGGGAAAATTTGTCTCTCCTCCAAGCTACAATTTCTCTTGAATGAGGAAAATTTCTCTTTCTTGGACTATAATTTCACTTACCTAGGTGAATCGTTCCATTGTTGGGTCATTTCCTCTCACCCATGTGTCCATAAAACGTCCCTACAGATAATACGCTAGTCATACATGTCGTACATGCTTGTCTGAGCCACCTCATGCTCCCTAGGTTTTTTTCTCATTTATTGGGTTTGTTTACTCCTAATCCCGTCCATTCTCACTTTCCCAATCAACTTCACTTTTTTTTGGTTGATTAATTTCTTGTCAAGGTAACTATGTTCATAACTAGGTCGATTCCCACTTTCCATGGAAACTATATTCATAGCTAGTCAATTCATTTCATTGCTACTTGACTTAATTCATAGCCCATTTGATACATCTCATTACTAGTCATCATGACTCTTTTTTGGTTGATTTGTATTTTTGGTGGTGGGGTATCCTACATAGTTACTTGTTGCAAGTTAAAACATGGATTTTTTGTTCACTTATGAGTGTTGGGTTGTTTATACATTGGCAATGGAGATGATGGATGATTGCGAAAAATTTTGTGCTACCATAGCTCTATATAACATGTATCTTTAACATAAAATGATTTACTTGGAAAGAAATTCCATCTCCATTTAGAATATATTTCATAACTCTAACCTCAATCTGATATGTCTTGGCCAAGGATAGCTAGTTTCAAACATAAGAATCAGTCTATAGCAATGAGATCTTACATTACTTACTTCAATAGGGACATCAACATTGCTAATAGTAGCCAACAAACCAACTTCACATTTCTTACAGAAGAATAGTGAGCAGTGAGGTGTTATAAAGAAATTGACACTTGGAACTACATCCAAATCATAAACCTTGGAGTTAAGAAGAAAAACCACTTGGTGTATGCTTTCTTAGTTGTGGATAATAGGGGAATATGAACTCAGAGACCTAATTTGCATACTAGACAACAAGGGTACATGTTATTATCACATTGATAGATAACTATTATGTGCAGGTTACATTAGTCATCAGTAGGCCATTGGTTGATTTATTGCAGGAATTACAACCATCTAAGGAAGTCTAATTATACATAGCTCTCTATATAGGAAATAAGAACATATATCCTTTTATAGGGAAAAGGAATAAAGTCCTAGTGATCTTCCTGAAGGAAAACACTCTATACAAGACTGAGATAGAGACCAAAAGTTTTAGTTCCACAAAGGATTTGTGTTGGTGAAGTGAGTTGGATATAAATCCCTCATTTATGGATAAAAAACTCTTATGAAAATTATTAGTTTCAATGGAGCAATGAAAATTTGATAAATGTAGGAAAATACCATGCTTAAACAATTTGAAATGTAACTTCGTTAGTAATGACAGGATGAATCTAGGTTTTGAAATCAAAATTGGATAACAGTCTTCAAAAATATGAACCGTATTTCAAAGATTGAATTTCTTATAATGTGAACATTTGAAAGAAGATTGTTAATGAAATAGGATGACAAAGAAACATATGTATATCATTCATCAAAATGAACACATGATCCACAAACTGTCATGGATATTCCACTAGAACAATCCATCACAACATATCTGATAAATAATTGAAATATTTACTATTAAGGTTATTTCTCCTTTAGATATCAGACCCTTGATTATTGGTTTTCTTCAAAAAAAAATGTATGAAATAGTTCAAATGAAAAAAATAGAGAAAATAAATAAATACACAGATCATCTAAAAATGGACACAAGATATGACCTAGGAAACCCAATACAGGAGAAAACTTAGCGAGAAGGTGAGGTTTCTCTTCTCTCTTTTCTTTTGTATAGAAATGATGCAAGTATAAAGAACGAATTACTCTCTATGGAGTTTCCTTTGAGTTGCAGCCTATATGACTGCTACAAAATCTCTCCTTCTTCAGTATGATCACATAATACCACTCTCAGATGTTTTTCTCAACTATGCAACAATATACAATGCAAAAGATTGGAACCCCCTCTCCTCCTAGTGGCCTAGTATTTAACATAGCCCGATAGCCATATAACGGTAGGTTTTTTACTTCCTCAACCCTCAATTGTGGTAGGGTTTTGAACCTTCTATAATCTTCTTGAAATTCCTCAGTCTAGCCCCATATGTGTGAGTAATAGGGGTTGACATGGCATCCTCTCGTACCATGGTGGTTAACATGATAGGTCAATTTGTGGGAGGCATAACTTTGGCATACAAATTTTGATTGGCGTGCGATATGCATGTTTGGAAAGGTATCAGAGTGTATAATACCATCAAGGAGGTGGGAACAAGTTTGAAACAATTTAACCCCAAAAAATTCCATTTGATTCCTCAAAATGGCCCGGGAAAGTTCCAGACTCTAATTTTTCAAACTGGGACCTACCACTAAAATGGCCCTACAAGTTGAATCCTCTGATTTTTTCCATTCTAAAAGGATCGAGATATATGAAAAACAATATAATGATCCAATCTAGATCAACACATCAAAAGGTAATCAAATTCTAGTGTACCCTTAGGAAGATTGTTCATACTTGTGAGAAATTATAAAAGTAAGCAATTTGTCTAAGAGAACATTCAACACTTGTAGGCTAGGACAAAACCTCTTTCAAGATGCTTTGTTTAGGGATTTATTTAACAAGTGTTTATAACCTTGAGCTGCAAATATGAAAAGTAATTGAAAATCAAGCTATTTGCTAAAACTTAAATTTCTAGCAATTGCACATTCTGGTGATTCCTTATTTAGCAAATTAGTCTTAGAGGAATTCCATAATCACTTACTAACTCATTGTCTTCAATCATGTTGAAATTCTCAGATAATTGAGTTTTTAGGAATATAGAACAATTAATCCACTAATGCATATTCCATCTTTTCATTTGAAATTCTACCCAACCATCTCTATGTTTATCTTCCAAAATTTTAGGTCATTAAATTTTATAGTAGAGCATAGGTATACAAAATGTTAGATCACAATTTTTAATAATTTATTAAAACCCAAAACTTGAATTGAATTGTTAAAATAGTGGTATGTTTCCTATGAGGATGTAATTTATATATTATTAACCTATGAATCCTATAAAATCTAAGTTGAAGTATAATCACCAATCCACAATAGACATCAACTATTTTGATTAATAGAAACCCACGTGTCATCTATGTTGGCCTTGTTGAGATTTCATGCATCAAAGAAACTCATGAAACCTAAAAGAACACAACATAAACATAATGAAGTTTCTTAAATGAAATACTAAGAACCTTCCTACCTACAATCCTACCAAATTTTATTACTTTCATAATGTATAAGACATGCTGATGAAAGTTGAGTTCTGCTACTCATTGGAGATTAAAAATCTAAATAAGAAGTAACCCTTTTCTTATAGTATATTCAAACAAAAAAACTCCAATTTTCTTTTGACCTAATACTAAATCAAAACAAACTAAAACCATGAGAAAACCAAGTGTACTAACATCTAATATCTCTATAACATCCAATAAACGAAAAACATTATTGTAATGATATTTAGATATAAAACAACCTTGAAGTTTTAGTCACCACATGAGTGTAAACTCATAGAGATGGGAAACCTAAATCACAGTAAATTAAATTCTCCTATTTTTTCCTATAATTCTCTAACACACCTCCACATCAAAGAGGTCTAAGATTCAGTGTTCCAATTTGACGATCATAAACTTGTTGCCTTTTTTAAGGCATGTCAATCATACTTAATTATTACCAAACTTAATTATTACCAAACTTATTTGTTTGAATGTTGGTATAAGAGTATTATAAATCACAAATATGTTAGTAAGATATTTTGTGTTGATCCTTTTCATACATTTAAACTTGAAATACATAAATCCAATTACTATTATATGTCACGGTTTTAAGGGTGTCCAAGTTTTTCCAAATAAAATGAAGGGTTATAAGTCACAAATATGATATTAATACTAAGATTTTGTATATTGATGTTTTTCATACATTTAAGGTTATAAGTCACAAATATGTTACTAATATATTGTGTATTGATCTTTTCCATACATTTAAACTTGAAATACATAAATCCAATTACTATTATATGTTACGGTCTGAAGGGTGTCCAAGTTTTTCCAATTAAAATAGTATATGATCAAGATTTTGCCAATGTGGATGCTGACGGAACAATTAGCCCACTAGAAGTGGGTGGGACTAATGTCATCAGTCACATAGTTCCTTAGGAGGGCCTTCATAGATTGTTCAGTTTGTGAGCAATTCGAGAACAATGTGATCTGCAAACCCTTGGCATAGCTAGGGTCCTCCTCCTCATTCCCATACTTCTAAAGAGGATAGGGCAAATAACGCCATAGGAAGAGAAACGTATCGGGAGTGTATTAATAACAATAACAGTATTTCCAGAAGAGAGTGTACCAGATTGAGCCAGGAAGCCAAGGGGTTTACCACCAGGATAAAAAAAACAAGGTGAAACCACTTGTTATAATCACTAGAGACAACGGGGATGCAATGAGACCTCATATTATGGAAGTGGTGGGTGTCTCTGGGAGAGGAATGATAACCAATGTGACAATCCTCTAGGCCACCAAAATGAGATCCAGAGTCACATTCCATGGCAGATTCGAGATACTTTCAATTTATGGGACTTATACCCCACCCTTCAACTCCTCTTCTTCTTGTGGTCTGTCTATTTCATGAATGGCAATGTTGTCAATAATGGAGTGGTCAAATAAAAAGAACCAAGACAATAGGAAATCTACATAAGTTAAAGGTAACATAGTTGATACCGTATTCATGAGAATAGGGTTAGCAAGGAGAATTTTTTTGCTCAATCGAATGCCATGTCAAGCATGATCATGATGAAGTCTTAATAGTGTTTAAAGTTTTATTTGTAATTTATAAGTCTTGAAAATAAACATCAATATGATAAAGAAGTTATTTTGTTAGAATTCGTGACTCTAACAAATGACAAGTAAAGCATGGGAATCTAAGACAATGTTTTGACAATAACACTCAAGACCTAGAAGACAAAGAAGGAATAATCGAGTTGAAGAGGAAAAGCAGAAGTGATGGTGATAAGATGAGTATGATCTTAGTTT
>SNQJ01S0076725.1:26308-36671 GCA_010110895.2 Picea sitchensis
ATTGAACATAATCGAAATTGATTTGTTACGGCTGTAACAATGTGTATAAGGTTCATATTGTTTCAATCAAATGCCAATATGGAAAGGTTGTTACGATTATAATCAAACAGAAACATTCATAACAACATCAAACTTCACCATAGATTTGAATGATTGAGCGTTTACACAGTCACCAAACAGGATCACGTAATGATCGTAACCATCAACAATGATGATAACCATAAACTGGGCAACAATTAAATCGAATTGTGACTGAGTCAAATATAGAAACAAATCGCAAATGCTGGGCATAATCACTTTCGTTCCCAAATCAAATTTAAACAATATATTTGTTGCAATATAAACCGAGCTGATAACACGGTCAAACAGAACAATGCGAATCGATTAGTTGGATATAACAGTTATAACTCATATCTATTCACAATTTGGTTATGCCTTAACAGAATGGAAACGGATTGGTCAAAAAACATGGAATATCAAATCATAACAGCTAACCATTATTGCTAACCACATCGTATAGAATATAACCAATTCAAATTGAATCATTGACTGTGTTTGGAATTGAAATACCAGAAACAACCTGTGTTTAAAAAATATTAACAACTTCAATAATCGACAAAGTATTCAATTGAGTCTAAATTAAAACAATCAAATCTATCTCACGGTAAATCGAATCAAAGCCAAATCCAAACGAAACTTAAAACAATAACAAAATTCGATTTATCAAAACAAAATAAAAAACAAATCCACGCTGTAAATAGAGCTTATGAGTTTATCATATAAACAGGCGACAATCATACCAGTGAGGTTGCTCAAGCTATGCCAATTTTGAATTGACGACCGTTGTAGCTGACTCCACGTTCTTAAAAAAAATCGATCCTGCTGTTCGTTGTTTCTTATCAGTGGATGGCATCTTTTCCTTTTGATTTGTGAGCGTTGCAACTTGATCCTCCAAAGCATGAATTCTGGACTGCAACATTGGCACATCAAGGTAATACCTTTCTAACCATGTGCCACACTGATCACATGGTGGAGCAACTGGTTGAGATAGAGCAGGAGGGCGTTTTGATGAGTCACCAGGGGTTTCACAAGTCATTGTGATGCCGGGGTAATCAGGATTATTTCGCAAGCAAGGTGGTAGGTTCTTGACAAAGTCATATGAGGGTTTGTCAAACAAACCTTCTGAATAGGGATACTCACTTGCCAGGTATCGTTCAACCTCTGAGTCAGAATCTTCACTCACCATAATAGGGTCAGGGTCGACAGGAGTCTTCGGTTTGTTTCTTGCCATGCGAGATATTAACCGAGCGTTCTTCTTACCTTTAGAATTCACAGTAGGTTTGGCCTTAGGCCTTTTAGCCATGTGTTTAACAATTTCAACATGGTTGGTCACAGAACTGGGTATGTCAATAGGTGAAACGGGTAGGGGTTTAGGTAACAGAGCACTGTAAGGCACAAGGGGTACTGACTTACTCTCGCTCACCACAGGTTTCTCAACCTGTGGTGGGCTTGAATCATCAAAATTATTGCGTTTAAGAAAATCATTCCAACAGTCCTGGCGTAACCCCAAATGACAAACCACAAGCATTTTAATTAACCCAAAATGAAATAGGTTGTTATCGGCCTGGTTCCGTTTGTATATTTTAAACATTTTAAACAGACTCCTATGCAAGTAGTAAGGCATATTAATCTCATAGCCCATGAAAACCATAAGTAGCCGAAGGTGGTACAGGAAAACGAAACCATACCGGCCCTCGCAAGTGATGAATTGCTTGGTTACCATCAGCAAGTCGTGCCAACGTTGCTTGAGCATATTCGCGGGCAAACCTTTGTCACAGGAGGTCACTCTTCGTGACTGGAAGAGCAATGTCCACGAGACATCTTCCACTTTACAATTTTTTGACCATCTCTGTCCGACAGCAGGCAGACCGGTAGCTAGACTGAGAAATTGCTCATCAATTTCCAATTGCACATCCCCAACCTTGGCTCGACAGCCATCAAAGGTTAATGTGAATTGCTGAGCCACGCTAGGGTTATAGCCATCAAACTTTCGTATGAACGGGAGCCATCCAAATTTCTCAAGGTCACTGTAAGCACCACCGAACATCAACAAATCTTGGCAACCATTGGGCTCAGCCCTTATGACTGGAGCCATGGCGCGGGCACATGGTAGGGTTCCGATTAAACACACAGTGGCAAAATCGTTTGGGCTAACAACTGAGAACGATGAAAGGGGAAGTGAATTAATGGTATGCGTGCGAGGGTGGTGGGATTATCACCTCCATGCAGCATAGTAATGGCACAGTACAACCCCTGTTCAATCAATCATAACCAAAATCAAACTATTCGGCCAACCCAAGGATTAAATGGTGGATAGTTATATCAATGCGCCAATGTATAGTTTGAAACCATGAACGCTCAACGTTAAAATCAAACCCAAAGTTTAAATATGCGCCTGTAATAATTCAAACCAACGTTATCGCCAAATCCAAAGGTTTTACCAATGCGCCATGTGTATAACTTCAAACTAATGCCATTCCTCATGAAATTAGTCTCATATGTTACCCATGCGCTTGTTGCATAATGTGTAATCAAAATTTATCAAAACATTGTGACAGGAGGTAAAATCGATAAGCCAAGAGCTTATAATAATAAGGATCACATCATATAAAACAAAATCAACCATGATCCCTATGTAAATCAATTACTAGGCAAGTCTCCATATGCTCAATGCTTTACCAATTAAATAAAAGTCAAGTTGCGCAATCAAAGTAAGAATAGGCAAATGGACATAGTTTGAAAAATCATTTCAGCCACTTAATAAAAACCAAAGGTAAGTACCAATCAAAATATCAATGAAAATATCATGACGGTTCAAATAACGATGGAGAAGTTTTCACGCTTTCAGTCGTGAAAACTAAATTGAAACCAATTTTCAAATGTCGCATGAAATGAAAATATTATTAATCTGCACAATGCGACGACAATTTGAAGTTCAGTAGATGTAGGTGTAGGAAACTTTTAAGGGCAATAGAAAAAATTGTATTGGCTGCCAACAAATAGTCACAAAGTAAGACCCACCGTAACATGAGAAAGTGTTGAAGTCGAATGTTAGGGGGGTCAACAACAGCAGGGAGAAATTGTGGTTCTTCTTGTGCCATCCAGGACCTCTCATTGGAAAGGTAATGAGAGTCAAGATACTGTCACCCTTCTAGAAACTATGTTGATGTCGACAAAAAGGGTGACACGACTCCAAGAAGCAAAGGGCTTCGTGAAATATACTAGGTGAGGTTAGGAATTGGAGGAGGTACATGGATGAAGTCAAGATGTAGGAAGACTCAAGACTGCCCTTGGTTGGGGGTATATGTGAAGTATAAGTGGCTACAACCATTCAACTAGGTCGAGTGTCATGGGGACAACAAGACGTGGGATAAGGTGTGCTAGAGGCGAGACAAAGTGGACAAACTCAGAGGGCAGAGGTAAGTGGCCTATGGGATACTCAGAGTATATGGACGATGTCAACAGGGGTATATGATAAGGAGTTCCCCAACCAAGGGTGACATGGATCACATTTTCCAAAAAAGGGAAGAAGGTCATCAAAGGTGATGACAAAAGGATATGTAAATGCTGGGAACCAAGGCATTTTATATGTTACCAAATAAATAAAGAATAATTTGGGATGAGTGTACAAATACAAAAACGAGTGCCCCAATGTAATACAGTTGGGCCGGTTAGGGCACAATGTGCTTGGAGAATTGGTGGGGGGTGGGGGACCCATGGGTGGGTTTCTATATGAGGTAGGTGAAATGGAGGGAAATTTGCAGAGGGGCAAACTGATTGTGGATGAAATGGAGGGTTCATGACACTGTGGAGGTGCAGTCAAAATAGAACTTTGAAGAGATAATCTGGGATTCCAGTGGGAAAGCTAGAAAAATGAGGAGAAGGAGTTTGTGGCTTATTCACAACATGATGTAAGACTATTGAGATTCCCATCCCTAAAGGGTTGAAGAACATCATGAGTGTCAAAGTGCAAAAGGGTGCTATGAATAGGACAACTCATGTGGGGGAGAGTGCTACCGGGTGACAATACCTAAGATGCAATGGAGGTGTCGGTACTGCAAAGCCGGAGATGGGGATCATAGAGGCAAATGTCAGAGGGTGTGACAGGAGATGCAATTGAGATTCAAAGGGAATGATTACATGTCAGGGCTGATTATATACCTGAAGGGGTTGTGGTGATGTAGGATGACCAAGTACCTGCACACATGAAAACCAAATACCCAACGTGAACAATATCTGAAGAGAATCGAACATACAAGCATTTATTTGATAATTTTGAACATGAGCATGCATACCTGGATAGCGTATGAAAAAAATGGTGCCCCGGGGGCTAAGGATAAAAACTAGTCGGGGGACTGTCTTGATTTAGATGACGGGATGTTAATCTCGTGGCTGAAGACTGATCAAAAAGCAAACACCTGAAGCTCCCAAAATGGTGATTGGAAGTTTGGCGGAAAGGCTTATAAATAGTTGTAGGGCCCACATTGCCACCTCATTAGTACTTGCTACCAGAGTGATTGGATGAGAGGTATTCAGAGGAGATTTGGAGATTTCGAGAGAACGAGGCAGCCGATTCAGGACTAGCGAGCTTCAAGTTAGTAGTCTTATCGTCCTGTGTAGACATAGGTTTTCCATTTATGGGCAGGGCCTGTACGGAGGGCCGTATAGGGGGTTTTATGGGTGTGAGCCCCCAAGTACATGGGAGATTCGAAAATATGCGTGCATGGGCGTGCCTGTTATCCGGATAACCATGCATGGGTGCACCCGTAGGGGGGACAAAGGCACGCATGGTATGTGTGCATGTTTTCTACACAGGCCCGCATGGATGCGCGACTGTGTAGTGGACAGGCATGTTGTGATGCGAGCCTATGTTCGTGACAGGGGTGCATGGAGGTGCCCCTATGGTGTGAGCAGGTGCACATGCATGTGCACCTGTGGGATGGATAGGCGCGCCTGTGTGCGCATCTGTGGGGTGAATAGGTACACATGTGTGCGCTTGTGGGGTGAATAGGCATGCATATGTGTGTGTCTGTAGGTTAAATAGCTGCGTCTTGGGGGCAAGGCTAACAGGTGTAAAACTTATCTTTTTTAATGTTTTTAGTGTGTTTTATGGTCGATATGGTTGACCTAGGATTGTATTATGTGTTTGTAGGTGATCATTTGCACGATGTCGGTCCACTGGCGAGAGAGGGATTGGTCCCAGCTGAGGGATGTTGTGGCTATTGAGGAGTCGGGGGTTCATGCCACTTTAGCAGCCTATGGGCTACTGAAGTTCTTTGAGTGCCCATTGATACAGGCGCAGGAGTATCTCCTGCAGTTACTGATCCGTATGTGGAGTCCGGACCTGCATTGCTTTATGGTGTAGGGAGAGCAGATCACCTTCACTGCGGTGGAGGATATATACTTTCTAATTGGGCTCCCTTTTCATGGAATGCCCCTACCAACGGATCCGGTGTTACTTGCGGACGTGTCGTTAGTGACCTTGGGCCGGAGGTACTGTTGGAGGAAGAACTACATGTCGGGCTCCGTCATGAGAATCAGGGCGATGGATTCTCTAGCGCATCACTGTGTAGAAACGATGATTGTGAGGGTGTATGGGTCCCTTGTGACTCAGAGGATCAATGGTGGTCAGCTAAGGGTTATGGGGAGGGCACTGGCCGGGGAGCACTTTTCCTGGGGGTTGACACTGCATGCTAGGATGGTAGGAAAGCTGGACAGATGTCGATCTACCGACTCAGGGGACTTTGCCTTTGGGTCCATCTTGGTGGCCTTTTTTTTGGAGAGGGTGCCGATGTTGAGCCCTAGGATTTTATTGGGAACTCTTGGTGTGCAAGAGCCGCGACTAAGGTGTTGGTCGACGATTTTGGTTCGCCATGGTGGTGGCAAGGGTGGCCATTTTTTCATGGCAGAGGCAACATAGGTGTGGTAGAAGATGTCGTAGGTGATACTGCAGTATCCATACACTGGTGTTGATTTCCAGGGTGATCCAGACATGGTGTTACCTCTAGGGGAGGTGTTTGATCACTGAGGTATGTTTATGAGTTTGATATGTTTATTTTTTAGATAGCATGACACGTGTATTTTGTATAGATGTTGATACTATCGTTTGGTTGTTTATATGTGCAGATGTGGGACCTTGTGGGCATGAGGTTGAGCTGCTGAGAGTGTCGGCTCGCGAGGAGCCTAGGAGACCACCGCGGGGAGGGCCACAAGCAGGGGATAGATGTTGGCACGAGGACGCCGAGGTGAGACTAGTTGATGACGAGAGAGCAGTGAGGAGATGCTATTTTGATGACCTAGGTGTCGGGCCATCCCATGCTCCTCCGACGGAGGCCGGTGGATATTTTGAGGATATTTACCGCCGCTTGGAGGCGGTGCTAAAGGGAGTGCCTGAGGGCATGTGGTCGTGCATCTAGGATGAGGGCATCCTAGAGAAGTGTGTGGGAGTTCCACCAATGTGGCAGGCCATGGTGCGTCGAGCAGCAGTAGCAGGTGCTGCGATGACTGGATGGTTACCTCTCGGTCCGGAGGGACCAGTAGTGGGTGGGGGACCACCGCCTGAGGGAGGGGCAGGAGGTGGTTCTCTAGAGGCACCTTGAGTGTTACTCTATGTATTTTTGTATTTTTTTATATAGGCTGGTGAGCCCATTTTGGTGTAGTGGCACCAATTTTGCATTGAGGTGCTTCACTGGCCTGCAGATGTTTGTATATTTGTACGTAAACATTTTGATGGAACTGTGGACCAATTTATATATATATGAGTATACATTTTGGGGTCTATGTGATGTTTACATGTGTTTTTGAATGTGTTTGATGATGTCTAATCTGTATATGATGTGACGGGTTCTTGATGGTTTATGTGTGTGTAGAGGTATCTTGATGTGATATATGCCATTCTAACACAATGTTAGCTAAGTTATCTGTAATTTGATTCACTTGTCTTGGAATATGTGTAAATGTAATGAAATCAAAATGTCGATATAAAAGTCTAACTTGCAGGTATTTGCGAAAGAGGCAAGGATCACAGACGTGGTACACATTGTTGAGCTGGAGGACGACTAGTTGAGAGTTGAGAAAGATGCTAAGGTGACGAATACAATGATGTTGGGCATCGACAAGGAGGCCAATGACGACAGTGTATTCGTCTTGGTTGTTGGTTTCTAAACCTAAACATATGCTGTTAGAGTGGAGCATTTCATGTGAGGGGGTATAGAGGGCCCAAGCTGTCGAAGTGAGATTTTGTGTCCAACGGCTGGCGTCGTCGGCGTAACTGATGTGGTAGGTCGGTGGAGGAGGCAACTGTCAATAGCAAAAATGATAGTTTAGATGTGAGGGATGGAAAAAAGATTAAAAACACTATAAAAGAAATAACCTAAAGTAGAATGTCTATGCTTAGGCATAGAATTTGTTTAAGTATAACCCGTTGATGGGTTCTTTGAGAGAGAGGCCTTCAGGAGAGGCCAAGATGTATGCGCCTTTGGTGAGTCAATGTTGGATAATGTAAGGGCCATGCCATAGTGACTCAAATTTGCATATCGTAAGCAAGGATGAGGTCGCCTTCGTGAAATAAGCGAAGGTTGACATGGCGATCAAAGGTGGTCTTTGAACATTTTTTGGCTGCCTCATTGTTCTGTAATGAAGATCGACAATCTTCATCCAGGAACTCTAAGTTTAGCAAGCGCTGCTCCATTGGAGCAGTGTCGGGTAATAGCTCAATTGCGGTGCGTAAGGTGGGAATTTTGCACTCAATGGGAAGAGTGGCCTCGACCCCATGGACTAAATGAAATGGTGTGAAACCAGTGGCCATCTTCACGGCTGTACGGTAAGCCCATAGCGTGAAAAATAACATATGATGCCAATTGGTCTTATGTTTATTAACTGTGCACTGTAACATGGTCTTGAGGACCTTGTTAACTGCTTCGACCTGTCTGTTAGACTGAGGGTAATATGGTGAGGCAAAATCGTGGGAGAATCCTAACCGAGATGAGATTTCGACAAAAATATCATTCTCGAAGTGTTTCCCGTGATCGGAAACAAGTTAGAGTGGTACTCCAAAGAGGGATATGATGTGATTAAAGAAAAAATGCTCTGCAGTGTCAGCGGTGTTGTTGAAGGTGGGCATAGATTCAACCCATTTTGTGAAGTAATTGACTGCAACATCAATGTATTTGTGTCCATTGCTGGATGGGGGATTACAAGTCATGAAGTTGATGCCCCATTTACAAAAGGGGCCAGCAGTAATGACTGGGTGGAGAAGAGCAGGTGGTGCGCATGCTTTGTTGGCATAAAGTTGACATTTCTCGCATCGCTTCATGGCATGAATGCAATCGTGAAACAATGTAGGCCAAAAATAACCTGATCAGATGATTTTTTGAGCAGTAGACATTCCCGAAAGATGTTCCCCACATGTGCCGCTATGGCAGTCGTTTGAGACTCTATTGGCCTCGACAATAGTCAAGCATCGACAAAGTATGGTGTCGACCCCTCGTCGATATAATATATATCCGATGAGAAGATAGCGGGGGGCCTAGTGGCGAATATGATGATGATCATCTCGTGAGAGGTGGTTACCGAACTTTTGGGTTTGGAGGTAGACGAGGAGGTCACCGTACCAAGGATCATCCAAAGTGATGTAAAAGAGATGTTCGTTGGGGAAGTCGGTATTGACGGGGGCACTGGTAGTATCAGAGGGGAAGGCCGTGACAAGTTCAACGAAGACGAGAGATTTCTTTCTCCTGGGTATTGAAAATTCAAGATCGTACTCCTGAAGGATAATGATCCATCGGGCAAATTTTCTATTAATTTGCCGACAGATGAGAAAGTATTGTATAGGGTTGGAATCTGCTACGACCTTAGTCATGCAAAGCACAATGTAATGACGCAGTTTTTGGACTGCGAGGACGACTGCAAGGGCTAGTTTTTCTTCATGTTTATACTTCAAGGGTGGCCCTGAGCAGTTTTTACTAATGTAGTAAATGACATGCTCACGATCGTCGTCGTTGATTTGAACGAGAACTCCTGCTACTGAGACAACTGATGCTGATATGTAGAGGATATAGTCACGATTATAATTGGGTGAAATAATTAAAAGGGCATTAGAAAACGCTGTTTTAAGATCTTCAAATGCTTTTTGGGCATGTTCATCCCAGTGAAATGGAATTTCATGGTGTAGTAAGCGAAGGAAACCATGTGCTCGAGTGGCATAGTCTGGGACAAATCATCATAGAAAGTTATCTTTTCCTTGTAGGCTCTGGAGTTAACATAAATTTCGGGGAGGTGGAATTTCTATGATGGCTTGGACCTTAAGGGGGTCCATGGTAATACCACTTTGGGAAATGATGAATCTGAGGAGGCACCCCATAGTGACGCAGAACACGCACTTGAGGGGATTCAAGTGGATGTTGTACTGACGACACCATTGGAAGATGATCCGTAAATCATCAAGATGTTGGGTGCGTTTCTTGGATCGAGCTATGAGGTCGTCCAAGTATGCAAGGATGATATGAGCTAGATCATGAAAAATGTATGTCATAGCCCGTTGGAAAGTTGTGCCAACATTCTTTAAGCCAAAAGGCATGAAACGATATGAAAAAGTACCCCAAGAGGTAGTGAATGCGGTTTTGTATTGATCGGCTGGGTGGATTTGGATTTGATTATAACCAGAGAAACCGTCCATGAAGGATAGAGCCTCGTGGCTTGTGCAGTCGTCGATAATTTGATCGATGAAAGGCATTGGAAAGTTGTCTTTGGGATGTGCATGATTGAGATCGCGGAATTTCGTGCAGACACGGATAGTGCCCTGTTTTTTGTTAATGGGTACAGGGTTGGAAACCCATGATGTATAGGCGATGGGGTAGATGAACCCAACCGCGCGTAATTTGTCAATCTCGGCTTTGATGTCCGTTGCTTTGGATGGGTGTAGCGGTCGGTGTTTTTGACGAACTAGTGTAATGTCAGGCCAGGTGTCGATGCAATGTTCGACGATAGATGGATCAAGGCCAGAAATTTTTGTGTATGACCAGGAAAAAATATCCCGATATTCTTGGAAGAGGGCTTTGTAGGTGGTGATTTCTTGAAGAGTGCATGCAGTGCCAATGGTGATTTTCTCGACGACTCCATCTTTGATGGAAATGTCGATTTTGATGGTTGGGGAAATGTTGGCCATGTTGCCTTCTTCATAAGCATTAGGGGCAAGGATGGGGTTGTTGAACCAGTCGATATGCCCTGATGGGATAAAATCCTTGGTTTCGACTACGTATATGGGGTGTTATTTAGGAGGCATGGAGGCTTCCTGTGGAAAGAA